>JARACY010002389.1:0-43407 GCA_029255725.1 Scrobipalpa atriplicella | reverse complement strand
CACTAGTTTTTAAAACCTCTTACAATATGTGCATTTTAATTGCTGGGAGTAAAAAAAAATAGCTGACCAAACTTTGATGATTTGATGATTTCTTGATTTAAAATATTGGCACTCCTATACAAAATGACTGGAGAGCCGCTGACACAATTTATATGGCAGGGCCAATTTTATTTTTCATATTTCGACCTATGTTTATCAGGGAATTTTGTTCAGTTTCATGGTCACCCTAAAGTTTAGTCGGGTAATTTTTTACCCTCTGTAGATTAAGATTCTGTTTGCTATAAAGAATCTTCCTAAAGAGGTATGGTCTCATTAAAGATATTTTTATATAGCGAGTTAGTCATATCAATAAATTCATATTATGAGTTTCATAAACAGCTTTTGAATGAACTTACCTTCAATGTCTTGTCATCACTGGCACTGACTATGAGCCGACTGTCTGAAGACCAGGCTACATCACTGATGCCCATCTTATGTCCAGATATGGTCTTCTCAAATTTGCCATCGTATGCGCCCCACACTTTAATGAGTTTGTCAGCAGCTGAAAGTATAAAATACTATTTCAGTATAGAATTATATGCATGCAGTTAAGTAAATAAACAAAATAGGTGCCATATCCTTAAACTGAGTAAATAAAACTACCAGAGGAAATGACCCCAAAACTGATAAATATGATAAATACTTCTAGGTGAATTTTGGCTGAAAACTATTAATCTTATTAGTGCAATCATTTGGCATATTGTTGATTGGAAATCCAAGAGATTAATAGACATCTAAAAATAAAGGGCTTAAGTATGCTTACTTATTGTGAAAACTTCTAATTAATATTTATGAGATAGCTAACATATTGTAAGCTGTCCTAGATACAGTGTGTGTTTTGGTCATTTAAGTTATCTGACCACAGGGTCAACTGCATATTTAACTATGAATTATCACCACATAGCAACAAGGTTCATGCTTGGTGTACAGATATTGAGTGTGTCTGTGTATTGCCATGTGGCCAAAAAAGTAACAGACAAAAAATGTTTCATAGAAAGTAGTAGGATGTAAGCTATATTCAAACTGATGGTTTATCTAGGGTAAAGAGTAACATAGGTATGTAATCTCCAAATACCTGCTATCAGATTGATTTGGGTCAACTAAATAAATCTATCCAAAATGTTATGTTTGGTAGACAAAACTACTATAATAAGGTACATGTAGTTGTCAAGGCCGTCTTCCTACTAGCTTCTAGAACATGCTTACTGTTCTCTCAACATTGTAGTAGAACTTTTTGGCACACTGCAAGTACCTACTGAAACTACAGACTATTTATACAAAGCTGTATGTATTTACATAGTGACGGCGGGCATACTCACACGAACTAGCCAACCATTCTCCATTTGGACTGAATTTCACAGACGACACCGCCTTCGTGTGTCCAGCGAGGGTAAATTTTAGCGTGTAGTTCGGCTTCTGAAAACCGACAACGAATTTAGCGGCAATCCGCACGTGCGCGTGGTATAGAACTTCAAGTTACATAAACATGTGCGGCGCAAACTGACGCAAACCAATGAAATACGCGGCATACGCCTAGACTTACCGCCACTGAAGACTTATTTGACTGCGGGGCACTCTGTGATAGCGAATTTGGGCCAGAAAGGTTGGTAGATGGCCCGCCGTGTGTCTGATGTGCAGCAGGATGGCCTGGGCCCGGTCCTAGCGGCACCATGTTTCAATTTTCGACGCACTACGATTTCTTTGTTCGTCAGCCAACACACTCACTATTAAACACTGAACAACAATTCAAAGTATAGTTGGAAGGAACAAAACCACGTATATTCTCACTCACACGCGATTTTTCATAAGTTTTAACGTAGATATTCAAAGAACATTCTAATTCCGGGCGTCTCAATGCGTGCATATTTCGCGAAGAGTGCGCAATGCTGCCAACATGACGTGTGATAAAATCCCTCCCGCGGACCTCCCACATGCTTCTATTGTCTATGGACTAGAGATGAGGCAATGGAATTAAATGTTTTCTTGAATCAGTTCTATCTACAAAGCTATTTTTAATTTTATAAATAAAATCAACGTACGATTTCAGTTTTTGTAGTAGTCCACCCATGAGTCCTCCGTTTCTACTTTTACAGACCACCTTAGTCTTTGAATTGGTACCTATTTTAAAAACTATAATTTTGAAAATGAGTGAGAAAGTCGAAAGTAAAGAATCATAGACAAGAGAATTGACTCACTTTTTGAGTTTGTAGTAAAATACTAGTTACTTACTAGTATTATAAGTCTGTGTTACTAGTGTTACTAAACTGTTATTTATTTTTTGAAATGGCAAGTTAAAATGACCTTTTTGACACTTCAAGGTTGAATTTGACAGTTTTGTAATAGAAAATTTGCCGGGGTACGTTCACGGGCGCACGGTTAGCGCAAGGTTAGGGGAACTTTTCACTTTGACAGTTGATAAAGCCCCGTTTTGAAGCGCCTGTCAGGGGAAATTTCATCCTGACAGGTGCAAGTGCGTGCATGAACGGGGGTTTACGGGAGCTGTCAGATTAAAGTCGCTCTAACGGTTTCCCCTAGGTGCATGCGTGAACGCACTACAGTATCGCAAATTTTCTCTAATTTAATTCCAAATAAGCTAAATAAATACTAAAATGTCTTTAGAAAGTAGTTATAAAACTTCAACCAAAGTTTAGTTATTATTGAATTCATTCAAGATTGTTTCAAGCAGCAGTTAAATGAGATTTTGAATGTGACCACAATGTGACCTTTAGATAATTTTGTTACTGTTGCGGTTAGTGATATTTTTAAACATTTCGTAACTGGTATCTATTTTGCCACCTCATTATTTTTTCATAGCTTAATTTGCCAACAACTTTATTAGCATTTCTGGTCTTTGTTACATTTGCTATTTATAACATTTTTTTTACCAAAAGCATCATTGATGTAGACATCTCCCAGCTTCCTCAGACTGGCTCTGAACTGCTTCACTTTCTCAGGGTCAGCCTTGGCTTTGGCTCCCGAGGCATCAATGCCTTTGCCTTCTTCTTCAATGTGGAATCTTACATTCTCCAGTAAGATAACAGAGCCTACTGGTGGGTCGGCGCATGCAGCCTCTACTTCGGGACCCACGCAGTCTGGGAGGAAGGTGATGTCTCTGAAAATTGTTATAATACCATTAGAATACCTACTGTTAATATATTGATGGTTGTTGGCTGCAAGATGGTGACAGTTGTCAGCTCATAGCCACCCTTACCTGTTCAGAAGCTTCTTTAGCTCTTCAGCGACCGGCTTCAAGGTGTATTTGAGGTTGGCCTGGCCGTCCGGTCGGCCCAAATGGGACATAAGGACGACTGACTTTGCTCCCTTCTCAAGAGCATATTTGACTGAGTCCAAGGCAGCAACGATGCGCTGGTTGTTGGTAATGACTCCTTCTTTAAGTGGAACATTGAAGTCCACCCTGAAAATATATAGTTTTAGAATAAATTCAATTCAAAAGGTGGGAAAGTTTTGGAGCAACTCAAAATGCTTTTTCGATAGGTTTCTCTTACCTCATGAGAACACGCTTGCCGGCCAAGTTAAGGGCGTCAATACTTAGCTTGTTTAAAGCCATTTTAGTATTTATTTAGCTTATTTGGAATTAAATTAGAGAAAATTTGCGATACTGTAGTGCGTTCACGCATGCACCTAGGGGAAACCGTTAGAGCGACTTTTAATCTGACAGCTCCCGTAAACCCCCGTTCATGCACGCACTTGCACCTGTCAGGATGAAATTTCCCCTGACAGGCGCTTCAAAACGGGGCTTTATCAACTGTCAAAGTGAAAAGTTCCCCTAACCTTGCGCTAACCGTGCGCCCGTGAACGTACCCCGGCAAATTTTCTATTACAAAACTGTCAAATTCAACCTTGAAGTGTCAAAAAGGTCATTTTAACTTGCCATTTCAAAAAATAAATAACAGTTTAGTAACACTAGTAACACAGACTTATAATACTAGTAAGTAACTAGTATTTTACTACAAACTCAAAAAGTGAGTCAATTCTCTTGTCTATGATTCTTTACTTTCGACTTTCTCACTCATTTTCAAAATTATAGTTTTTAAAATAGGTACCAATTCAAAGACTAAGGTGGTCTGTAAAAGTAGAAACGGAGGACTCATGGGTGGACTACTACAAAAACTGAAATCGTACGTTGATTTTATTTATAAAATTAAAAATAGCTTTGTAGATAGAACTGATTCAAGAAAACATTTAATTCCATTGCCTCATCTCTAGTCCATAGACAATAGAAGCATGTGGGAGGTCCGCGGGAGGGATTTTATCACACGTCATGTTGGCAGCATTGCGCACTCTTCGCGAAATATGCACGCATTGAGACGCCCGGAATTAGAATGTTCTTTGAATATCTACGTTAAAACTTATGAAAAATCGCGTGTGAGTGAGAATATACGTGGTTTTGTTCCTTCCAACTATACTTTGAATTGTTGTTCAGTGTTTAATAGTGAGTGTGTTGGCTGACGAACAAAGAAATCGTAGTGCGTCGAAAATTGAAACATGGTGCCGCTAGGACCGGGCCCAGGCCATCCTGCTGCACATCAGACACACGGCGGGCCATCTACCAACCTTTCTGGCCCAAATTCGCTATCACAGAGTGCCCCGCAGTCAAATAAGTCTTCAGTGGCGGTAAGTCTAGGCGTATGCCGCGTATTTCATTGGTTTGCGTCAGTTTGCGCCGCACATGTTTATGTAACTTGAAGTTCTATACCACGCGCACGTGCGGATTGCCGCTAAATTCGTTGTCGGTTTTCAGAAGCCGAACTACACGCTAAAATTTACCCTCGCTGGACACACGAAGGCGGTGTCGTCTGTGAAATTCAGTCCAAATGGAGAATGGTTGGCTAGTTCGTGTGAGTATGCCCGCCGTCACTATGTAAATACATACAGCTTTGTATAAATAGTCTGTAGTTTCAGTAGGTACTTGCAGTGTGCCAAAAAGTTCTACTACAATGTTGAGAGAACAGTAAGCATGTTCTAGAAGCTAGTAGGAAGACGGCCTTGACAACTACATGTACCTTATTATAGTAGTTTTGTCTACCAAACATAACATTTTGGATAGATTTATTTAGTTGACCCAAATCAATCTGATAGCAGGTATTTGGAGATTACATACCTATGTTACTCTTTACCCTAGATAAACCATCAGTTTGAATATAGCTTACATCCTACTACTTTCTATGAAACATTTTTTGTCTGTTACTTTTTTGGCCACATGGCAATACACAGACACACTCAATATCTGTACACCAAGCATGAACCTTGTTGCTATGTGGTGATAATTCATAGTTAAATATGCAGTTGACCCTGTGGTCAGATAACTTAAATGACCAAAACACACACTGTATCTAGGACAGCTTACAATATGTTAGCTATCTCATAAATATTAATTAGAAGTTTTCACAATAAGTAAGCATACTTAAGCCCTTTATTTTTAGATGTCTATTAATCTCTTGGATTTCCAATCAACAATATGCCAAATGATTGCACTAATAAGATTAATAGTTTCAGCCAAAATTCACCTAGAAGTATTTATCATATTTATCAGTTTTGGGGTCATTTCCTCTGGTAGTTTTATTTACTCAGTTTAAGGATATGGCACCTATTTTGTTTATTTACTTAACTGCATGCATATAATTCTATACTGAAATAGTATTTTATACTTTCAGCTGCTGACAAACTCATTAAAGTGTGGGGCGCATACGATGGCAAATTTGAGAAGACCATATCTGGACATAAGATGGGCATCAGTGATGTAGCCTGGTCTTCAGACAGTCGGCTCATAGTCAGTGCCAGTGATGACAAGACATTGAAGGTAAGTTCATTCAAAAGCTGTTTATGAAACTCATAATATGAATTTATTGATATGACTAACTCGCTATATAAAAAATATCTTTAATGAGACCATACCTCTTTAGGAAGATTCTTTATAGCAAACAGAATCTTAATCTACAGAGGGTAAAAAATTACCCGACTAAACTTTAGGGTGACCATGAAACTGAACAAAATTCCCTGATAAACATAGGTCGAAATATGAAAAATAAAATTGGCCCTGCCATATAAATTGTGTCAGCGGCTCTCCAGTCATTTTGTATAGGAGTGCCAATATTTTAAATCAAGAAATCATCAAATCATCAAAGTTTGGTCAGCTATTTTTTTTTACTCCCAGCAATTAAAATGCACATATTGTAAGAGGTTTTAAAAACTAGTGTAGAAGAAAATAGTTTTAACTTGTTTGTATACCAAGCTGGGAGTAAAAAAAAAATAGCTGACCAAACTTTGATGATTTGATGATTTCTTGATTTAAAATATTGGCACTCCTATACAAAATGACTGGAGAGCCGCTGACACAATTTATATGGCAGGGCCAATTTTATTTTTCATATTTCGACCTATGTTTATCAGGGAATTTTGTTCAGTTTCATGGTCACCCTAAAGTTTAGTCGGGTAATTTTTTACCCTCTGTAGATTAAGATTCTGTTTGCTATAAAGAATCTTCCTAAAGAGGTATGGTCTCATTAAAGATATTTTTATATAGCGAGTTAGTCATATCAATAAATTCATATTATGAGTTTCATAAACAGCTTTTGAATGAACTTACCTTCAATGTCTTGTCATCACTGGCACTGACTATGAGCCGACTGTCTGAAGACCAGGCTACATCACTGATGCCCATCTTATGTCCAGATATGGTCTTCTCAAATTTGCCATCGTATGCGCCCCACACTTTAATGAGTTTGTCAGCAGCTGAAAGTATAAAATACTATTTCAGTATAGAATTATATGCATGCAGTTAAGTAAATAAACAAAATAGGTGCCATATCCTTAAACTGAGTAAATAAAACTACCAGAGGAAATGACCCCAAAACTGATAAATATGATAAATACTTCTAGGTGAATTTTGGCTGAAACTATTAATCTTATTAGTGCAATCATTTGGCATATTGTTGATTGGAAATCCAAGAGATTAATAGACATCTAAAAATAAAGGGCTTAAGTATGCTTACTTATTGTGAAAACTTCTAATTAATATTTATGAGATAGCTAACATATTGTAAGCTGTCCTAGATACAGTGTGTGTTTTGGTCATTTAAGTTATCTGACCACAGGGTCAACTGCATATTTAACTATGAATTATCACCACATAGCAACAAGGTTCATGCTTGGTGTACAGATATTGAGTGTGTCTGTGTATTGCCATGTGGCCAAAAAAGTAACAGACAAAAAATGTTTCATAGAAAGTAGTAGGATGTAAGCTATATTCAAACTGATGGTTTATCTAGGGTAAAGAGTAACATAGGTATGTAATCTCCAAATACCTGCTATCAGATTGATTTGGGTCAACTAAATAAATCTATCCAAAATGTTATGTTTGGTAGACAAAACTACTATAATAAGGTACATGTAGTTGTCAAGGCCGTCTTCCTACTAGCTTCTAGAACATGCTTACTGTTCTCTCAACATTGTAGTAGAACTTTTTGGCACACTGCAAGTACCTACTGAAACTACAGACTATTTATACAAAGCTGTATGTATTTACATAGTGACGGCGGGCATACTCACACGAACTAGCCAACCATTCTCCATTTGGACTGAATTTCACAGACGACACCGCCTTCGTGTGTCCAGCGAGGGTAAATTTTAGCGTGTAGTTCGGCTTCTGAAAACCGACAACGAATTTAGCGGCAATCCGCACGTGCGCGTGGTATAGAACTTCAAGTTACATAAACATGTGCGGCGCAAACTGACGCAAACCAATGAAATACGCGGCATACGCCTAGACTTACCGCCACTGAAGACTTATTTGACTGCGGGGCACTCTGTGATAGCGAATTTGGGCCAGAAAGGTTGGTAGATGGCCCGCCGTGTGTCTGATGTGCAGCAGGATGGCCTGGGCCCGGTCCTAGCGGCACCATGTTTCAATTTTCGACGCACTACGATTTCTTTGTTCGTCAGCCAACACACTCACTATTAAACACTGAACAACAATTCAAAGTATAGTTGGAAGGAACAAAACCACGTATATTCTCACTCACACGCGATTTTTCATAAGTTTTAACGTAGATATTCAAAGAACATTCTAATTCCGGGCGTCTCAATGCGTGCATATTTCGCGAAGAGTGCGCAATGCTGCCAACATGACGTGTGATAAAATCCCTCCCGCGGACCTCCCACATGCTTCTATTGTCTATGGACTAGAGATGAGGCAATGGAATTAAATGTTTTCTTGAATCAGTTCTATCTACAAAGCTATTTTTAATTTTATAAATAAAATCAACGTACGATTTCAGTTTTTGTAGTAGTCCACCCATGAGTCCTCCGTTTCTACTTTTACAGACCACCTTAGTCTTTGAATTGGTACCTATTTTAAAAACTATAATTTTGAAAATGAGTGAGAAAGTCGAAAGTAAAGAATCATAGACAAGAGAATTGACTCACTTTTTGAGTTTGTAGTAAAATACTAGTTACTTACTAGTATTATAAGTCTGTGTTACTAGTGTTACTAAACTGTTATTTATTTTTTGAAATGGCAAGTTAAAATGACCTTTTTGACACTTCAAGGTTGAATTTGACAGTTTTGTAATAGAAAATTTGCCGGGGTACGTTCACGGGCGCACGGTTAGCGCAAGGTTAGGGGAACTTTTCACTTTGACAGTTGATAAAGCCCCGTTTTGAAGCGCCTGTCAGGGGAAATTTCATCCTGACAGGTGCAAGTGCGTGCATGAACGGGGGTTTACGGGAGCTGTCAGATTAAAAGTCGCTCTAACGGTTTCCCCTAGGTGCATGCGTGAACGCACTACAGTATCGCAAATTTTCTCTAATTTAATTCCAAATAAGCTAAATAAATACTAAAATGGCTTTAAACAAGCTAAGTATTGACGCCCTTAACTTGGCCGGCAAGCGTGTTCTCATGAGGTAAGAGAAACCTATCGAAAAAGCATTTTGAGTTGCTCCAAAACTTTCCCACCTTTTGAATTGAATTTATTCTAAAACTATATATTTTCAGGGTGGACTTCAATGTTCCACTTAAAGAAGGAGTCATTACCAACAACCAGCGCATCGTTGCTGCCTTGGACTCAGTCAAATATGCTCTTGAGAAGGGAGCAAAGTCAGTCGTCCTTATGTCCCATTTGGGCCGACCGGACGGCCAGGCCAACCTCAAATACACCTTGAAGCCGGTCGCTGAAGAGCTAAAGAAGCTTCTGAACAGGTAAGGGTGGCTATGAGCTGACAACTGTCACCATCTTGCAGCCAACAACCATCAATATATTAACAGTAGGTATTCTAATGGTATTATAACAATTTTCAGAGACATCACCTTCCTCCCAGACTGCGTGGGTCCCGAAGTAGAGGCTGCATGCGCCGACCCACCAGTAGGCTCTGTTATCTTACTGGAGAATGTAAGATTCCACATTGAAGAAGAAGGCAAAGGCATTGATGCCTCGGGAGCCAAAGCCAAGGCTGACCCTGAGAAAGTGAAGCAGTTCAGAGCCAGTCTGAGGAAGCTGGGAGATGTCTACATCAATGATGCTTTTGGTAAAAAAAATGTTATAAATAGCAAATGTAACAAAGACCAGAAATGCTAATAAAGTTGTTGGCAAATTAAGCTATGAAAAAATAATGAGGTGGCAAAATAGATACCAGTTACGAAATGTTTAAAAATATCACTAACCGCAACAGTAACAAAATTATCTAAAGGTCACATTGTGGTCACATTCAAAATCTCATTTAACTGCTGCTTGAAACAATCTTGAATGAATTCAATAATAACTAAACTTTGGTTGAAGTTTTATAACTACTTTCTAAAGACATTTAATATAGAAAAAACTTTTATATCAGAGAGATTTAATTATTCTTCAACATAGATTCCATCGAATACTTATTGAATGTCATGTGGATCTAGGCAATGCCAAAAACTAATTACTAGCCACTTACTTACATACATACCATCACACCTGTATCCCTAATGGGGTAGGCAGAGCGTTAACGTCCCAAACAAAGGTTGTCCTGCCATGTCTGACGAATTTTGAGGGTTGTTTAAGATGGATCTGTAAATTGCTCTAGTGATAGGTGGTCAGCCCATTGCCCAAATTGCCATATACTGAAAACCCTCAAATCCCTTGCTGGTTTTTACAGCATGCCCGGGAGGAGATGCTGCTGGCACATTCTATGTTTATCTATCGCTTCCAGTCCAGCATGGATGTACTTACATTGCTGGACTTAGAGATTAATTCAATGTTTTATTTGAATTTATGATGCAGGTACTGCCCACAGAGCCCACAGCTCAATGATGGGTGAAGGTTTTGAGCAGAGAGCCAGTGGATTCCTGCTCAAGAAAGAATTGCAGTACTTTGCTAAGGCTCTGCATGAGCCGGAAAGGTAACATTCAAAACATAATTTGGTTATAACTGTTGCAGGTTAGAGTTATGAACTTATAGTCTTTCTAACTAAGTAAATTGTTATTTCATTGCATTTTCATATCTAATAGCATCATCATCTAAGGCATTACAGCTGCGCGTGGGCCTTAGCCTGGTCCAGTAAATCTGTCCAGTCCTTCACATTCAGATTCTTTAGATCTTGTTCGACACCATTCAACCATCTAAGCTTTGGTCTGCCTCGACTTCTTCGGCCGCCTGGACGCCCATCTAGCGAACGTTTGGGTACTCTATCCTCGTCCATTCGGATTATGTGTTCTGCCCAACATATAGGCATCCTATTTTTATGGTTTTTAATACCTAATAGCTATAACTTATTTTAGATATGAAAAATTTTTCACCTTTATTTAAATACCTACTTGGACAGACTATAGGTCCATTCTTTTATGCCTATTATTTTTATTTTAAAAACATTTATTCAAAGTTAAAGGTTTTTTTTTTGTTACTGTCAACTCGTTTGTTTAACTTATGTAATTTTATTTTTCTCCAGGCCTTTCCTAGCCATCCTAGGAGGAGCCAAGGTTGCAGACAAGATCCTCCTCATTGAGAACTTGCTGGACAAAGTCAATGAGATGATCATCGGAGGTGGTATGGCATACACCTTCCTCAAGGAAATTAAGGGCATGCCTGTAAGTATTCTTTATTGAAAAGGTGCAATCTTCACAATATTGCAAGTGCCTGGAATGTATATATAAAATCTCCTGTCGAAAATATTGGATACCTATTTGAAATTGGCCTCAAATATTAGTCATCATCTTTTGTGCTATGTCTTTGTGTGACAATGATGCCAATTTCCTATTGGTTTGCACTTTTGTTTCACATCAAATGCAAGGTCAGGTAGTGTACACAGAGCTGTGTTGCTCTTTATTACCTAATTACATTCTTATATTTGTTAAAAAAAATACTTCAGAAAATGAAAAAAAATGACTCCCGTAGAAAATGAGCACCTCGATCGGAAAATTTGTATGGCAAAGCCACAATATTTTTCATTAAAAAAAACCTGGTGACAATTTATTATTCAGTTTCATTAACTGTGCGATCCGCTTTTTAGCGGTACGCTGTCCCTTACACCCGTTATTTTCTTGTTTTAGATTGGCAACTCTCTGTACGACGCGGAGGGCGCTAAAATTGTCACCAAGCTGATGGAAAAAGCTGCCAAGAACAACGTGAAGGTCCACCTGCCTGTAGACTTCGTCACCGCCGACAAGTTCGATGAAAACGCACAGGTAACTTAACTACTTATTCTCATTGGCCCGATTCGAAACCATCCCGACTTAACTAAATCTAACTAAAATTATTGCCATCCTGTTCTGTTCTCTCATAATAAAAAGTGACAGGTATGGACTTATATTAGTTAAGTCTCGTATTTTACAACCACGAATTGCTACCAATGTAAATGGCTATAAACACAAATGCTAATAAAAAAACTATTAGTACATAAAACATGAGAAATAAAAAATTCAACATGCAGGGCTTGAACTTGCGACCTTTGAAATGCCTGACCATCGCTCTGACTACTAGGCTGCCGTTACTTTTGCCCAACCAAGCAATCCAGTTGATATAATAAAAGGAAGCAGAATTTCAAAAAAACTTCCATTAGCACATGCCAGGTCAGGAGATGAGAAACTCCTGTATTTTCCTTACTATTTTTAAATTATAGGCTGGAGTTTCTGATGTGGACTCCGGAATCCCTGAAGGATGGATGGGCTTGGACGTCGGACCTAAATCTAGGGAGCTCTTCGCTGAGCCCATTGCCAGGGCTAAAGTCATTGTGTGGAATGGGTGAGTGGTACTACATGGATATTTTTACAACACATCGTGAATGAAATATTATTACCATAAGTAATGAACGACCATCTGAAAACCCCATTGTTTATAACTTCCACACTGGGCCACAAAATAACAAAACCGAATGTTCCAGTTAGGTGTTCACCTAAGTAGCAAGTCATCGAAACCCTCGGGTCACGGGAAGAGAGTAAGCTGGAGCATTCTGTTATGTTATTTTGTGGCCTATCCTAGAAAGCCCATCTATAATACCCCACCCAAGTGACTAAATAATTTTGTTTTCGTTGTTATAGCCCTGCAGGTGTGTTCGAGTTTGAGAAGTTCGCCGGCGGCACCCGCGCGCTCATGGACGGCGTTGTGAAAGCCACCGCCGCTGGAGCCATCACCATCATTGGTAAAATAGTTTTTTCTTTGTTTAGTCTGAAACATCCCAGTGCCAGAACAAAGACCTCCCCTTTACTCCAGTCTTGTCCTTGACATACCTTTTCAAAAGCGTCGAAGTCATCGCGCCACCGTTTCCTCAGTCTTCCTCTCCCTCGCTGGGCATCGAACTTCTTTCTACTAAATTTTCGTTTTCTATGATTGTTAAGATGAACCCTAGTGTTAGACCAGAGTTTAAAACAATCAAAAAAGATTCCGACACCAACAGCTTAACTTGCTCTCTGAAACACGAAATTATCTCATCATCCGAAATCACATAATTGAAATCACGTCATTTGTTACAAAATCATGTGATTTCAAATCGGAATTTGTACATTCACAGGTGGTGGTGACACAGCCACCTGCTGCGCCAAGTGGGGCACTGAAGACAAGGTGTCGCACGTGTCCACCGGGGGCGGAGCCTCCCTGGAGCTCCTTGAGGGTAAGACCTTACTTTGTTCATTTCAATACATCAGTTTACATTCTCATAAAGCTCAAAAACATTTTCCTCATGAAGCTCAAAAACAGATTACTCATCAAGCTCAAAAACATTTTACTCATGAAGCTCAAAAACATTTTCCTCATGAAGCTCAAAAACAGATTACTCGTGAAGCTCAAAAACATTTTACTTATGAAGCTCAAAAACATTTTCCTCATGAAGCTCAAAAACATTTTACTCATGAAGCTCAAAAACATTTTACCCATGAAGCTCAAAAACATTTAACTCAAGAAGCTCAAAAATATGTTTAATGCGATTAAATAAATATCACGCCTATATCGCTATGAGGTAGGCAGAGTGGCGACGGCGTATAAAAAAGTGTTGCCACGTCTGGCAAAAATGTTTAAAGTAATTTTAAAATAATACATGCAAACCTCAACTTAGTTCAAGATAGAAGCCAAACAAAACACTGAATTAAACAAATGTACTTGAAAAATAAATATATCAGTGAGTAAATATGTGCCTAATTTATTATCTATTCTATACCTCTTTGTAGTCAGTAAAGTAGACTTAAGTAATCAAAGTATGTTGTATTCTTTAGATATTTGTAGATAGTTGTTTATATTTATTATAATCTTTCAGGTAAAGTTCTTCCTGGCGTAGCTGCTCTATCCGACGCATAAATTATATAAGTATACATAAATATTGTAATATTAATGTATTGTAGATTGTTCTATGGCATTGTGTTCTATAAGCATGAATTATTTATTTTATAAATAACTTTTAAAAATCTTGGTTCGACAAATAAGTATAAGTGAGATTATTGTTAAGTAAGTAATATCTAGTGAAGTGTGTCATGTTAATCGAATGCGAATATAATAATAAATGTTGAATAATTTTTGAACTTCTATTTATCTGAAAACAAAGCTATTTATTCTCCTTTATTCTTAGCGCGTACAACGGGAAAATTATAGTGTCGAGTCGACTATAAAGTACTATAAACAAACATGGTAATACATATTCTGTGGTACTACATACAAACACTAGCAGAGCGCAAACTATTTTTATAATACCTATATGCTAGGGTAAAAAAACTGGATTCCATACTAAAAATTAAAAGCAAAATGTTCTCATTTTATCATCCCTTTTATCCAAACCAAAAAAAAAGTTAATCGGTGTTGCCAAAGGTACCAATTTTGTACGTTACGTTACCTTCTTTGTATACCAGTCGCAGGCAGGATCACCACCATCTTCTTTATACTCTTCTTCTTTGTAAAATTGTGAACCTAAACCCTTTCCGATTGCAATGCATTTTTACTGGCGGTAATGTGATTCAAGAACTAAGGGATGAAAAAGCCCAACAACATACAAAACAAGTCTTGATGTTTATTTTTTTTTCTGCAGTTTTATAAATTCTATCTTTTTTAATATCCGTTATGGCAACACTGCAAAAAAAAACTTGACTGTCACTCACTCACTGTCAATGTCAAATAATGTCAATGTGAAGTGATTTCGGCTGAAGGACTTGTTTCCACGCCAAGACTCTTTAAAAAAAAAAAAAAATGTCAAACAAATCGATTCAGCCAGCAAGCCGAAGCCGGGATTTTATATTAGTTTTTCCGCCTAAAATTCTGGATAAATACCTTTACAACCAGGCATTTATTACTAAAAACGAAGAACAATGTCGAAGGCACATCCCCCGGAACTGAAGAAATTTATGGACAAGAAGTTGTCTATCAAACTGAACGCCGGACGCTTGGTGATCGGAGTTCTGCGTGGTTTCGACCCATTCATGAATCTGGTACTCGACGAATCCGTGGAGGAAACAAAAGACGGCAACAGGAACAACATTGGCATGGTCGTCATACGCGGCAACAGTATCATAATGCTCGAATCACTGGATAGAATATAGTTGTTCCTTACCTATGCTAAGTTAACCTTAAAATTAATAATAAACGTTAGTATGTAAGAAAACAAAGCGTTTATTTTTTTTAAAACCCTGCTAACCCGTAACTTAGCATCCGAACTTAGTAAGAACTGAGATGATTGGAGAGTTGCAACAACTTATTTTACATTACTTACTACTACAAGCCATCTACAAGCAATCTTTTATTAGGATTCCGTACCTGAAGAGTAAAAACGGGACCCTATTACTGAAACTCCACTGTCCATCAGTTTCACCAGACAGTACGTACCTATCTCTCATGAACCGTGATAGACAGTTTAATTTTTTTGCAAATGATGTATTTATGTTGCCGCTATAACAACAAATAGATAGGTACCTACCTACCTTCTAAAAACAATAAAACAAATATTTAAGGGGGGCTCTTAAACAAAAAACATGATTAGTTGCTGTTGTTATTTAGATATTAGTTGTTATATTTTTTTTTCTGTTGTCATTTAGATATGTTACTGTAAAAGCCAGAGGTACAGTAAAACTTAGGATTTAGGTACCAGTAAAACCTAAGATTTACCAACCATTGTTGGTAAAACCCCGAAAAAAATTGTGATCAATGTTCATTTCGGACTTTTACCACCATTCACTTGGAAATCCTAGTTTACCTCAGAAGACAGTAAAACTTGAAATAAACATTTCACAACATGTTTGGCAAGCCGTAAGTAGTCGTAGATGGTCAAAATACATAATGTTCCATAGAATAAAAAAAAATAACAGCAATTTAACAAAAGATAAAGGCATCTTAAGATTGATTTTTCAAAATTCCGAAATTTTTTATTTAAAATATGTATGTATCTCGGTCATGTGACGCTTAAACAAAAAGTCACACAGGATATTTTTGATTTCTATTTGTGTGTAAAATCGAATGGTTTAGGTTTTATTACGCGCCGCGACATTGATAAAAAAATTAAGGGTCGGCATTCACACTATGCCGGGCTCCATACAAAAATGTTACATCCCTTTGAATAGGTAAATAAAGAATGGAGAGGATAAATAATTTTATATATTAAGTAAAAAAGAAAATGTACAGTAGGTACAGTAGGTAAGGTAATGCAAGTGAAATAAGTAAGTATTAAGATTGGGACCTCAAAGATAAAGCTTTTCACAATAATCCTGTCCCTACTCACTTAGAACTATCTCTGCTAGATTCAATGAGAATTGTTAATAAATCTTTGTCTAATATGCAAGAATCTTTATTTTGGGTTGGCTCTATAATATTTTCTATATAATATCTTCTAAAAGCTGCATTAAATAATACTGCCATCGTTTTGTTACCTATTTGCTTTTTCATAGGTTCGAAAAATTCATAAAGAGTCTCTAAAGTTAAGTTCCTAGGGCACAAACAATCAAAGCCTTCGGTTTTTTGGTCAGATGCAATACATAGAATTGAACGAATTGTAATTCCAAGACATCTCAAAGTTTCATCACTTGCCGTTTTATCTTCTTGATTCTTAGCAATAATCTTTGAACTCTTTACAACTTGAAGCATTCGTTCAAGAACTTCCATTTGATCTTTCGAACTGTACAGATCTTTATCATAACGAGAGCTTAGAACCTCAAAAACGCTATTGATCAATTCAACCATTTTTACTGTACCGAAACTCTTTTCCGTTAAATGTTTTTCTTCGATGCAAGTGACAATTCCAGTTGCAACAGTTTTAGTGAAAGTTTCAAATGATAACTGAAATCCGTTCTTCTCTCTTTCTAAACAGCTTATTATATGCTTTTCGGTTAATTCTGGAGCCAGTTTGCAATCTCTCTTTTGGTCCGTAAGAAAAACTTTTTCTATGTCAAACCATGACGCGATCTGTTGTGTACCATCCACATCTATATAGCTTACATGAGACATACTGTAAAATAAGTTTCGTAATGACATCATTGCGTAATGTATGTCGAAAACATAGTAAACCCTATGACTATTAACGAAAAAGTATGGCCTTTCTATGGAAATACCCCTTTCTTTAGCCATCATTGGCAGGCCAGGACTTTCGTTTGTAGTTAAACAAACAACTTTCAAACCAACTTCTATTAAATACTCAATTATTTTATCTAACCATAAGTTAACTTCAGTAAAATCAAAGCTGTCTTTTAAATAGCATATTGTCAGTGGTTGTATCCAGTCAGAATATAAACCTTTAACCAAGACTACTAGGGCTTGAATGGCTAGCACAGGCAACTGTACTTCATTTATTTCATGATAACCAATAATTTTGCCAGTATCAGAATATTTGTGTACTCCCGGCTTTATTGGAAACATGTCAGCGCACATCATACAAAATTTTTCTTTCTCCTTTAACCTACTGACTTTCAATTTCAGACATTTTTTTGCTGTTGATGTTAATTTGGTTGACACTCCCACTTTTATTCTTCTCAGTGTTTTATCTGAGGGTAAGTTTAGAGGCTGTCTTAAAGTGTTATATATTGTTACATTGGAATAGAATAAATAAAGAGCTATGTACTTTAACTCGTTGCTGCAGTATCGGCTCTGATTTACATGTAAAGGGTGAACTGGAACTGTTTTGTATTTATCTATTCTGTCGTTTTGGTATATTTGCCCATAAAGTTTCCATTGCTGTTGAACAAGTTTAATTGCATCATTTAGTCTTCTTTTCAAACTAGGATCATGGTCAATATTTGATTCATTTTCTGACGAACTTTCTGTTTGTTTTCGTTTTATAGTAGATTTAGATTTTGTATTTCTTTTTCGTTCTTTGCAAGATCTTTTGGGTGGCGCTTTTTGAGAGTTAATATGTTTTGTTTTATTATTATCTTCTGACATTACAAACGAAATATCTGGTTGACACATGAGAGAAACCACACTGTTCTTATAGTTTGTTGTTTGTTTTGTACCACATGACGCTTTATCAGAATCTGTACGTTGAGCTTCACATTTAGGCATTTTGTTATTTAAACCCAATGATTCGAACAATTTCCTCTTTAGAGGGTTGCCAACTTCTCTAGAGTCGTATACGTCTTCGCTCTCAGTCTGGCAAGCAATTTCTGAAGTTTTCAGGAAGGTTTGTACTGTCTGTGTACCCTCATTGATACAACTAAAATCAGTTTGAGTAGATTTATTACGATCGTCGTCAAGTTCCATTTCGTTGGCGAATCGATATAGTATTATATTATTATCTTTTGAGTCATATTCCTGTGGTTCTATGTTTTCTTTGAAATCATATTCGAGTGGTTCTATATTTTCTTTTATAACATATTCCAGTGGTTCTTCTTTTATGTCATATTCCATTGTCTCTATTTTATCTTTTAAATCGTTGTCTTGTGGTTCAGATTCGCTGGGTACCAGCTCTTCTTTAACAGTGACATTTGTCGTACAATTTTCAAAATAAGTTTTATCTGGTATTACTAGGCAGGGCACTGCATCATCTAGCAGTATTTTGTGATGATCCAAAAATATGAAGTGCAAATCACAAACTCTGTAGTCGTCGTGAAGTTGTTGAGCCGTCATACCATATAATTCTGGCCGTGCTATAGCTATAGCGTCTACCCATGCACTGCATCTGGAAACACATACATACAATAAAATTCGTAGTAAGGCGATTTTTGACGATAAATTTCAAAATTTAAATGAGTTGATTTGATTTTTATCTCATTATCAAATGACGAACAAGTGTTACTCATCTTTATGCAGTACACGCTTTAGTACACAGCTATTCACTTGCCGGTAAACATCTTTTTTATTGAATGAGTGAAAGTTTGCGCAATTTCTCTTATTTTATATCTCAAGTTCTACATTCGTGCGCTTCGACATCTTAATTTACACTTACACAAGTACGTAAAGTACAGTGGCATGGCAAGTAGTACCTAAGTAGGTCAACTTATACCCATAGTCGGCAACTTAAATGTCTAATAACTTAAGTATGGATGTGTAAACAAGCTTTGAGCACAAAATATACCTGAATATTTTTATGTTAAGAATTTGCTTTGAATTAAAAACGACATTTACAAAGAAGATAGGTAGGTACCTAAGTCTAATATAATAAGTATAAAAAAAAATAAGGTTTCCTATACCTACAACTCTTATACCAACTGCATGAATTACCTACAGATGATTGATTACAAAAAGAAGACACAATTTATGCCTATGCCGACAGGTATTATTGTAAAAACGAGAAAATAGCTAATTATCTCAAACAAACGCAATATCAACTAAAATACTAATATTTACCTTTCTTCATTCTTTGGAAATGGATAAAATAGACGATCGTCATCATCATTTGTTGATTTGCAACCAAAAACAACACACTTTATAACCATTTTGATGTAAAACAATTTATTTATCGAACATAAACAAAACCTTGTCAATACATTTTGTCCGCCATACTTTACTGCTAGCGGGAGGGGGGGGGGGGGGGGGAGTCAAAGGGGGAATGACGCAGCGCAGGGGGAAAGTATCTTACGTTCTGTTCTATGCAGTTTTATTTGTAACTTTCTCTTAAGCAGCATTAAAAATGTTACTTTTATTGTTTACAAATTAACGATTTAAATTTTATAAATCAGATTTATGACCTAGATTAGATAATTATTTTCGAGTAGGTAGTACTTATTAATTAAATTCACGTTATTAATGTAAGTATTTTTCGACTCACTCTATCCGTAAAAATGTAAGATCCGAAATTCATAATTGTTATTACTTCTTACAACACTAACTTAAGCACCACAACAAAACTCTATAATGTATTATTGAGTTACTTTGGCGTACAATAAATATAATGTGATACATTGAAAGTTAGCGTGAAACGAAACTTCATACCTACGTTATCTCCTCATCCCGCGCCTTCCCCAGTGCCTTCCCCTCCGTCTCCCGCCCGCAGCAATATGGCGGCTGAATGAAGTGCCAGGTTTGTTTATATTTGGAAAATAAGACAAATATAAAAACATTAAAATGGTTGTTGGTTGTGCAGTTTTCGGGTGTACATCATCAAGTAAAAACAAGGAACGCCTATTTTATCCTTTCCCGAAGAACGAAGCAAAGTGAGTATTGGTATACCTGTGTACATTATTTGTCGATTTCTCCGTACCATACGTAGTAAGTCATTTTGACTTCGGCTACGGTGTTCTTGTCTTTTACTGCATTGTATATGAAATAATCGTTAACTACTTGCAACAAACGAATAGTTTCTTAAGTGAGAGTACGTTTTGCTACCCCGCGGACTTTTGGTACATCAAACTTACACGAAATAAAACTTACTTATTATTAGAATGTATTCCTATAAGATTTTGTATTATTTTTAGATGCGGTGCATGGATACAAGCAATAGACAGGCCGGACCTAGGCCATATTGCGATTCAAACTCTACATGAAGTTTATCGCGTATGTGATATGCACTTCATGTTTTTGGATCATCACAAGATATTATTAGACGACGCAGTTCCCAGCCTAAACCTACCTCAAAAATCGCAATATTTACATATGCCATTTAATGTGCCCTATCCAATTCGATCTTGTATTGATGATTTGAGCAAATCAACTCAAACTGATTTTAGTAGTGTAACAGAAAGTACACAAACAATTCAAACCTGCATAAAAACTTCCGAAATTGCGTGCCAAACTGAGAGCGAAGATGGACAAGAGTCACAATTGTGGAAAGTTGACAATCCTTTAAAGAGGAAACTGTTAATAACATTAGCTTTTGATAACAAAGTACCCAAATCTGATGATCATAGTAATGACAGCATAGACTCTGATGATGCACCGCTTGATACAAAAATTTCATCAAATAATAGAGATAATGAAGTTTCACTCATGTGTCAACCAGATATTTCTTCTATGGTTTCCAAAAATAAATCTGATAAGATTAAATCAGAAAATATTAAACCCCAAAAGGTATCACCCACTAAAAAATCTAGTAAGATAAATAAATCAGTAGAAAAGAAACCAAAACAGAAGAGAAAATACACAAAAATGAAATCTAAAAAGGAGCCGATTCCATCAACAGAGAGTTCTTCTGAATCTGAGCCAGAAATGGATTATGATACTATGATGGCAACACGATTGGAAGAAGCCATTAAATTAATTCAACAGCAGTGGAGAATTCATGAAAAAAAGTATAGAAAGGATAAATCAGACAACAACGAAACTACAGACGATCCTGTTGAGAAACTGCGCGTAAAGCAAGGGCGAGCCTACAGCAACGAATTGAAATTTTTAGCTCTTAATTTATTCTATTCAAATCCAACCGCATATAAAGCTTTAAGACAACACCTGAATTTGCCTACGGAGAAAACACTCAGAAGAATTGAAGTCGGGGTTTCAACGAAATTGACGCCAACTGTCTTAAAATGCCTGAAATTGATAGTCAGTAAGCTAAAGGAGGAAGAAAAATTCTGTACAATGTGTGCAAATATGTTACCTTTAAAAGAGGAAGTTCATAAAATAGCAAACTCTGATAAATTTATTGGTTATCACGAAATAAACGAAGTACAAGGTTCCGAGCCAGCAAGTAAAGCTTTAGTGGTCTTGATCAAAGGCTTGTATTCTGACTGGAAACAACCTTTGATTACTTGCTATTTAAAAGAAAACTTCGATATTACTGAAGTTAACTTATGGTTAGATCAAATAATAGCGTCTTTAATGGAAATTGGTTTGAAAGTTGTAGGTTTTACTACCAATGAACATCCTAATCTACTTAGTATGGCCAAAGAAAGAAGTGTTTCTATCGAAAGACCATATTTTTTCGTCAACAATATTAAAATCTACTACATTTTCGATATATTTCATATAATGACGTCATTACGAACTTTGCTTTACAGTAATTACTTTAGATATATATATGTTGACGGTTCCGAACAAATAGCATCATGGTTTGATATTGAAAAACTGTTTGAAACAGATAAAGCAAGAGTGTATAAGCTAGCCCCGAAGTTGACTGAAAAGCACATTATTCCAAGCGATTCCGAAAAAAATGGGGTCCAGTTATCAGCTCAAGTTTTTAGTAAAACAGTTGCAGCTGGAATAGTAAGCTGCATTGAACAAAAACATTTAACAGCACGAAGTTTTGGAACAGTAAAATTTGTCGAATTAATGAATAACGTTTTCGATATTTTGAACTCTTATGACGAAAATAGTCTGTGCCGTTTTAAGAACCCATTTTGTTTCAAAGATTACCAATTGGATGCTTTAGAAAAAATGCTTAATGTTTTGGCGAATCTAAAAATTATTACAAAAAATTACGAAGATAAAACAGCAAATGTGGACACTTTAAAATGTCTTGAAATTACTATTCGTTCAGTTCTAGGTATTGCATCTGACCAAAAAACGGAAGGCTATGAATACTTGTGTACTCGAAACCTGACCTTAGAGCATCTTAATGTATTTTTTGAATCTCTACGAAGGAAATGGGGTTACAAAGCGACGGCAGTTTTATTTTACGCAGGATTCCGAAATTATTTCTTAGAAAATGTTATTAAGAAATCTGAGAGTAACGATTCCTGTGGCTTAGACAAAGATTTAATATCGATTTTGTTAAAAGATAATTCTAATAATGACGATAATACTAATACCGATCCTAAAGTGAATACAAAGGATTTCAACCCCTTTTACAAATATTTATAGAACTGGCTAAGGTAAAATATTTTCGTACCAGGAACATGATTTTGTTCTGCAATTCGTAATAGAATAATAACTATACAATACACCAAGTGTTAAGTGTTATGTATCTATGTACTACATAAGTTTGTATTTTAATAAATCCATAATTTGATAAGATTATTTTAACTTCTTTAACTTTACTTTTTATTATTCTGAACTTCTTTTTCCCACATGACATGGTGTCAATTTGTGCAATCAAACACATTTCTTATTCAAGTTAAGGTATATGTAAGCACATCTGAATTCATCGCGGTCAAAGTTAAATGTTCCTGTATATTTTACATGCTTTTACGTTGTACATAGTATAAATTTATTTCATCAATAACAAGTCACATACAGAAGAAAGATCTCTGCTGTCGTGTGGTTTGTTTGATCAAAACGCCCAAACACCCCAAATAATATTTAAAAGTGAACCCGCTTTTCATAGATGATTATGGCAATAAGTTGAGGTTTCAGTGCTGGCAGAAGGCCAGCCTGAGTTCTACTGAAACGTTATTTACGTAAGAGCATTCACGTGCTTGCACATTTTTACGAGTTTTCAAATTTGCATGGATATGTGCTTTTATAATACGTAGTAGGTAAATGTAGGTTTACGTGCTCAGCGAAGATTTTATGAGCTTAAGAGCCGGGGTACGTATCGGTATCCAAACAGATGCAAGCCACGTCCCTGACATCCTTGACTGACCTTAACGTTTTTAAACTGACCACTCAGGCACGCGTTCCTGCTGATTTAATAATTTTAAATTGACTTAGAGTGTATACAATGTGACTGACTGAACAATAGTTTTCAGTACTAAAATAGCATGAAGCACAGGAACAGAGGGCTAGTTTAAATAGTAGATACTTTTTTTGGTTTTTCCGAAAAGACCGAAGTTTTTCAGTTACATTGGCGGAGTTAATTTTTGCAAGTAATCATATACCTATTGAAGTACATAGGTATTTCAGTGCTTGCAAAAATTTATATACTCGTACTGTAACATAAAATCTAACAAAAACTTGCATGCAATGCATTTCCCAGTAAAAATTGCACCATCGAGAAACTGAGCTAAAGTATGCTCATAAGTTGTTCATACTGTCATTAAAATTCACCTCCACATTCAATAGCTCACAAATACGGTCAGACACATTTAGAAGCTCCTAGAACACTCCTTTGTTATAAAGATTGGTTTCTTCTTCTGCCTAGCTTTACTCCGCCCGGCCTAGTACTATTATGTATTCTGGCCGATGCTGGAGTCTGCTTCTTGAATTCGTCTACTCCACTTTGCCTGGTCTTTGTTAATCACTGTGTCATTCGGACGCCGAGTACCAGATACGCAATCGACCAGCACAGCATTTTCTGTTCAATCATTCTCCTCCATCCCGACGTCCTGCCCCGAATTCGAGGCATCATTTTTTTCCGACTTAGTCCGGCGGCCTGGAAAAATCTTAAATAGAACTTTGTTAAAAAATGATAACTGATGACTGTGTGGTTGACTGTACCTACACGAGAATCCCGATATCATACAAATTCCACAGGCACCTGTATTCCAGACTAGGCGCTATTTCCAGGATGAATTACATCGCAATCTATTGAAGTAGGTCAGTTGGAAAGGTATTGGATATGCAGTGGGAGTCCCAGTAGAGACAATCTCGTATATGTCCTTTGTAGGCGTCGCGTCGTGATATGATTTCACTATAGGTACTATGTGAAGAGAATATGATCAGAGAATTCATGTACCTAAGTATGATTGAAAAAAATCAGAACGCTACGTTGATGATCTGTTTTGAGAGGGCGTGATTTTCAAGTTACTTTGAAACGTTTCTTATTTCGTGTGATTATGTTTCATGTTATTGTGAGTTAACCTATTGCTATCGTTACCATCTTTCACTAAACTTTCTAAAATTAAACAGATTAATCTCGAGGTTTTTTAGATCAGACGTGTCGAATCGAAAACCCCTTTTACTAATATGCAGACCGTCTGCCCACCCTTTAAGGGAAAAAGGCGTATATTGAGTCGATCAGTAGCTGTAAATTCCAGTGTGAGTTACATATTGCAATCTAGGCCATATCAGAAAATGGGATTGGCGCAGTCCCCGATGGATAGGAAATCACATTCTGTTGTCCCTAATCATGCGAGATGGTGCGAGATTATTACAATGTAAGAGATACTATGTTATGGTATGGGGTGGTCTTTTGCTTTGAAAATTTGCCAAGTTTTTATAATAGTATTATTTCAAGTGGAGTTCCCCGGTGTCAGAGTTTATATACCGCACCTATGGCCTATGACATGGTTTGGTTGGATAGCGACCACTATAAAAAAAACCAGGTCCGACAGCTGAACGTTTTTCTTCTTTTTCTTCAGCCTGCATAGTCGTAACTGGGGGAAAGTTCTCCCAAACTTACAAGTAATTAATAATACTTAAAATATAATTTAAAAATGAATAACAACCCTTTTCTACCCCACGACCACGACCCCTAAAAGAGCATTCATTCATTAAAAGATCAATACTTGGTACTACTGCTGAAAAATAATTCACAGAACCTAGGAAATATCTAGGTCATAGTTAATTTTCGCTGAAATGAGCGATAATGTGAGCGAAAATATTGCTTACACAAACTGAAAGTTCGCATTTCCTTCAGTCTACATATTATAGGAATTTTTGTTTTACTACCAAGATCTGCGGTTTCAATCAAGATTCCTATCATGAGTTTTCCTTTGGGCAAATAACCAGATCTTTTTCTATAGTAGGTCTAAAAAAGTATTAATTAGTTTTTCTTCTGGTTAATGGTTACATTAATAAAAGTAACTTGCATTACTTACTATTACAGAAATTTGAATTCTGTCGATAATGACGTTGAATCAAACTCACAGATACGAAACAATGGTAGGTAAACGAAAAGGAGACAAAGTATTTATAAAAGCAAGCAGTGACTAGGTATGGGCCCTATTCGTAACCATCACGACTTAACTAAATCTCAACTAAAATTATTGCCATCTCATTCTGTTCACTCATGATAGAAAGTGACAGGTATGGACTTATATTAGTTAAGTCGCGTATTTTGCAACCACGAAATGCTACCTATAACAATACAAAAAGCCGTAAAGTACGTTTTCCCTTCCACCTTGCTAACTTGTAGAAATATCAACGACCTGTAGAATAACAAAGTTCAAACTCTATTGACATTTTAATCTTTTTGTGAACAGTTTATTGAATGATCGCGCTTCTTTTGCCGTCATACATGCAGAGGTCAACCGATTTTCGACTCTAAACCTTTATCTTAAGTCGTTTGTCTATAAAAGTTGATGGTAAATAAGTTGGAATCTGGTCAAGATACCTTTGGTACCTTGATGGAAAGAAATATGGCGGGTATCGATCTGCCCTGCGCGCAAGCGTCCTCTATCAATTTGTATTTCCAAAATCATATGACATGCATTTGCTTGCAACGTATAATGCAGTTAGTGACCAAATCGGTCTGGGATAGATTGATAAGAATTGGGGTTGGAATTGAATATTCAGCTTTGTTACGATAAGAAAAGGCTGATAATAGGTGTTCAAATGAAATCGTAGTTCTGGCTATTGTTTGAGGAAACAAAAGACAGCTGTTGCTTGAACGGCTGACCTACGTGGCACCTTTTTGGTATCTAACTAAGCTCGAACTCTGGTCCACTTGGCTAGGTTGCGCGCATGCGCTGAAAGCAGAGGCTCGACGGAATACTTCCACGGCTATACAGCCAGTTATGTAAAGGACCGCGGACGCTGCCGGTGATCCGGCGAGCGGCGATGTATCAAACACACTATCATACCAAATGATCACTAAATATACGAATAGTTTTAATAGAATCGAAGGCTTGATGTCAATTTTTGTTTAGTGTTATCGATTAGGCTTAGGTAGGTGTTTTTAGGTAAATCTATCAGGTGAGTGTTCGTGGCCTTAGTAGGGGCATGTCGATTCGTTTTTGTTGTTATTTTGTGAACTTACCGCTTTATTTTCTGCTTACACGGTAAATGTAGTGATTGGTTTATGGTTTCTCTATTTCACGTTGTAGTTCGTTTTTTTTGTGTTTAATTTGCTTGTCAATGACTGAATGCTTTCTAATGATTATATTTTGCTATTAATTATTTTATTCGGAAAACTTTACAATAGCAGAAAAATACCAGGGTAAAACGATATACGTTTACTGCCATAACCCAAACCACATTCAAACAATGCACTTTTATTTTATGTTAATAGTTACAAAAAAAAAACGTCCAAAATTTTGCGTCTCTCACAGGTTCAGAAATAAACAAAATGTACCTTTACTTTATCAGGGCATAAAGTCAGTCACTCCTTAAGCCTATTTCGATTTTATCTCAATCTACTCTACTGCTCAAAGTTAGGCTGTATTTCAGGAACGCCAATACCAATAATTAATTTACGACTTCCAAACTCTCTGGAACTTTCAAAAAGTCATCTAGAATTAATCCGGTTGGTACTTATCTTATTTTGCTTTTTGTTTGAAATATTTATCTGATAAAAGCACCTGAGCTACGCAATTAGGATATTTTACCCGCCGTAAAAATGTCTTTTTAAAGTTTTTTTGAGGTAGGCTTATCGATCAACATCAGGCTACAGCATCCAGGGTTCGGTACGTTCATCTGAACGATTGTTCCACCCACATACGTAGTGGTTAGTATCTGCGACTTGCCCACTTAAAAAAATTCGGCGCCAAATCGTGATCTGTTTACTTTTAAGGGTTCTTTGAACCCGCTCTAACTTCGATTTCGTTTCGGTAATTTACTGGCCTAGACTATAAGTAGTATAGAGAGTCAAGAGCACACCGACCGATCACAAAAAATACATACCTACACACATTTATACATAAATATATCTACCATTTTATTGGTATAAATATCCCACTGAGTTCAGTCACTCAATAAAATTGGGAACAGCCGGTTGGTACGACTACTTTGAATATTTTATTAAGTAAATTGTTTGTCTTGTCCCTTGTTGTCTCCTAATTACTTTACCTGAATTGAATTACATGTAGAATTAGATGCTACTTACTTACTTCTTTAGACTTAATAGTTGTTAGTAAAAAGTGCAAATATAGTACATTGTTGTCGAGGCATGGAAAACCAGCAATTGACTGACGAGTAGGCAGGCGAGGACTTCAATAATACGAGTCAGGCAATTGCTATTTCCGCCGAGGCTTACATAGTGCTTTTCTCAAATTAATGCAAGGAAATACATAAATAAAAAATCTATGGCGTACAGCCTCAATGCTTGGTCAACACAAATGCAAATGGTTGAAACTAAACGCAAGTGTACTTAGAAAAAAAAAGTTTTGGCATGAAGTCATGGCGTTTTGGACTTTGCTGGAGAGTTTTGGCATGGAGGAATGGCGTTTTGTACTTTGCTGGAGAGTTTTGGAATGGAGGAATGGCGTTTTGTACTTTGACGGAGCGCTTTGTTGTTCGAAATTTGAAGAGTTCTATGAAAACTTTTATTTGAGAAACCGTAAATGTCAAAGTTTGCGTATTGATTTTGCATAAGGAATAAGACTATTTTCATGCATGTTTGAGAAAATGATATTAGTTTGTAATTTTGCGTAGAAGGAACAAATATTGCTACGCCAGCTACGCGTCGTAGCGTAGGTCTACGGTTATCGTAGTAATGTGGATATTCTACTAAATCAGCGATTATTATTAGACTTAATTAATAGATAGAAAAGAAAAAGATATGGTTTATATTTAACACGGAATGACCTTGTATTTTACATAGTTGTAAATACTTAAAAGTTAATTATTTACAAGTAACGAAAAAACTGTTACGATAACTCTACATAAATTTTGATATAAGAAGGTATCGAAACGCTGTCCCTTACATCTGGTATACATTATTTTCTCAGTTATAATTTTTTTGCTAGTGGGCAAAGCAACTTTCCTATAAAATGACTAAACTAATTTTCCTTGATAGTATTTAAAAAAACTGTTCACAGCGGCAAGAACTAAGTAATTTGCTCGTTGGGTGTCTTATTAGTGCCTCGATAACAATGGCCAACATCTAGCAATTAGGCTGTAGTCCTGCTCGCCTAATGATCTTCGTCGTTAGATCGGGATTGGTCTCAGTCTCTGATGATAATTATCCTTTAAGTGTCTCCGTGATCAAGTGATCTGAGCTCCCGAGCCGGAGGTCCTGGGTTTGTTTCCCAGGGCACGGAGTTGCTATTTGTTTAATTTTCAGTTTGAGAGATTTTCCTCAGTTTGATTAGGATATTGCGGGTTGAATCACCTGATTGTCTGTAAGAAGAAAGATGCCGTGCTTCGGAGGGCACGTTAAGCCGTCGATCCCGTTCGTGGCTTTGATAGTGGTCGATATCAAAATCATGTCAGAGGCCTAATAGCTGTGCTATACTGGGCGGTTGGAAAAACTCTGACACCAAGGTTCATCAGGTCGATCGATTCGAAACCCACACGACAACTGGAAGAAAATTATATTTCACATGGTTCAGTTCTATATTAAATTCAACAAGACGATTTAATTGGTTCATATTGTGATTATTATTATATTGATTAGCTTTTACCATTGAACTTTCATCAAAATCATCATTGCAGCCCATATCTTCCTATTTCAGGATACAATAAGCTTCATCTCTCCTATATCTTTGGTCCAGGTTTTTCAAAACTCGTGTTGAGATTTTTCATCGTTCTTCAATTAAAAATTCGTACACCTACTAAAATAATTTAATGCTAATTTAATGCTAAAGCTACCATTTCGAAATCAAATTTCAGATATGCTTTTTTCCAGAGTGGTTGAAGATAAATTATTTATAAGATAACCGTTCCGGCATTTATCTTCGGAAAATGTTTGTCAGAATCGGAACCACAATCTAAAATATTCACGTTGGTATTCAAGATGAATCCAAGTTATTAATTAATTAATTAAAGTAGGGAAGTTGTGTGACTTATGTGATTATTTTTCTTAACATCAGAACAGTTCCAGTCGTAGCAATTGCAGCTATGGTTTGCTACGTACGTACGTGATACAATAGGTTTTTTAACAGTTCACAAACTGAGAGCTGCTCAGGTGAAAAAGTATTTCTTATACAGAGAGTAAAGAAATACTGACCTAACTTTAGGGTGTGAACCTAGCCATGAAACTGAACAACTTTACCCAAGAAACATAGGAAGAAATATGAGAAAAAAAAATTGACCCTCCCATACAAATGGCGTCAGCGGCTCGAGTCATTTTGTAAGAGAGAGCCGATTTGTTTTTTCATATTTTGATCTATGTTCCTTGAGGAAAGTTGTTCAGTTTCGTGGTTAGATTCGCACCCTAAAGCGCGTGGTCAGTAAATTTTTCTCCCGGTGAAGGTGACAAATGAAGAAAATAAAATTTACTTCGTCACACTATATTAAGCAACCGATAGGTTGTTTTGGCATAGGAGTTTTCATAGGGGAAATGGGTCAGTCTTTAAAGTTTGTAATGTCTGTGATAAAATAGGTAAATCTTTTTGTGCATAAGAGATAAAGGAAACAAAAATAGAACAAAACAAGACAAGAAACCCTTTCACCCCGACTAAGGTCATAAAACACGGAACTGCAGGTCGTATATCAAAGTCCACGAAATAGGTCAGACAAACAGACAGGAACCTTGTTTCTCTATCTCCCGTCGTTCTTCCGAGTTCATCTGCGGAATAACTAATACGCCAGCTGTTGTTTTAATGGGCGAGGAAAAATTCGTCTGTTTCTTGGGTAAAATAAAGTTTTTTATGAAAAAGAGCTTTTGAAAAACAAATAATATACCTACCTACTAGTACCTATACTCATTCAATCTTCTAAGTTAGGTAGCCGAAATACGAGAAAAGGCTAGGGAGATGATGAGGCTCTGAAGTTATTTATAGGTAGATATTTACTTATTTGGATTAACGAGAGGACAAAAAGATACAGAGACAAAGCACCCATTTAATTTTTATTCGCGCCAATTCAAAGCTAACTTAACCGCGTTTGGTCTTTGTTCTTTTAAAAATATGAAAAGAAATGCGCATTCAGACTTTTATGTAGGTAGGTATAGGTACCTAAGAACTCAGTAAGTAGGTACGAAGTTTAATAGATTTCTGCCATATTTTTATTGTCCTTTCGAAAGACCGATAATATTTTTGTGGTCCGCGGCAAAGAACCTTTTATGTATTGCTTTACATAAGAATATAAAGCTATTTTCAGCCAAGTAAGGAAAAACACTGTTATGACCTCGAATCGGTTTCATTACCACTTATTATGATAAAGAAGATGGTCTAGACTGATTTACCTATAATGACCCAATTATTATACCACTATATTAGTCGCCTATCCATATACTAAACACATATTTGAACTAACGATCAAATCAAGCTGTTAATAATATGCTCTTAATTGATGTATTTGGTTGGTAAAGTGATAATGGTACAGTGCGTCTGGCAGATTCCTCCATGGTACCTAGAAGCTTCTAGATTCGATTCGCGGTCATAGAGCATAGATCTTTTTAGTATTTGCATGTACTAAACGTATTTCTTGGTAAGGTAGATTCCTTTAGTTGATTTTTCGTTTTTGCGGCTGCATAGACTTCTGGACTGTTAAACAATAGCAAAAAACCAACGAGCTTTCGGGTACAATGAAAGCACGGCAGCGCATTCTGTATCTCACAGATAGCTCAGTGTTCAAAAATAGAATTAAAACGAATCTTTTTCCTCAAACACACCTGCTTCTCCAATTCGGCCCGGTTTCTTGTTTGCTGCCTTCCATTCCTTTGCCAACTTGGCTGAATGGTTGGGGACAAAACACGCCTGCGCATTCATTTGTGTCCCACTTACTTGTTTACCTGCATTTACCAAGGAATGTAAATACAGGTAGGAATAATGTTGAATTTGTGGAAATTTTGAAGGAGAAAAATTGGAGTGAAGTGGTGAAAATAAAAGGAAAAAGTTTTCTAGATGAAGTGAGAGCAATTAAGTAACTTAAAATGCCCCAGCTGCTTCTTCTCGTTCCAGTCTAAATTTACAAGTGGATCAGAGGTCATTCAGATTTAGATTATTACAGTCTTTCTGTCTCTATAAGTATCGACTAACTTTCAGTACGCTATACTTTCTTAGATGAGTTACATAATCTAGATTTTGTTTGTGTGCATTGAAAACATAACACAGTGAATTGAATAAGATTATCATTATCATATGCACTCGATTACATTTGAATAAAACAGTTATATCCGCGTTTGATAGTTTTACTGAAGTAAACAAATATTACGTAAACAAGGCAATAATGTTACAGAATGGTTTTGTAAGCACAATATAATACTTATAATAACATACCTGAATGAATAAACAATGGCACGGATCGCCAATCCAAAAGTAATAGGTTCAGATCGGCTAACAAAGCCGTAGATCTAAATTAAAAATCCATCCATCCAGTACATTACTCGAAATTCTGGTCTGATTTTAGCCAATTTTAGATCGCATTTCCGATTCATTTCCTTTCATTCAAAGTTACGATACGGACTTGAAAGTTACTTTTGAATAAACTTAGGTGTGCCTAGGGCTGCCCCCTAAGTTTGAAAGATGTCCGGAAACATTTCATGCGGTATTTTAAAAAGTGGACGGATACCTTATAAAAAACATGTTTTAAATATTAAAACGTATTTTCATCCATATATTTGGGGTTTTCGAGGTGTTTGACCCCGTTCGGCTATTTAGATGATGGCAACCCTAAGTATGCCTCACCTCGAACGATCCCTTAGGGACTCTTCAATACCGCGTACTTTGGAACATCTCGACTCCATCTCTCGTATATCATTTGCTAACTTAGTTCTACCCACCACTTACTTACCTAACTACATTAGTTGTTTGATGTTCCACTTCGAATGGAGACAAATTTAATGTAATTGCTTGCATCTTAATTAAGATGTGCATCCTATAACTTTATAGTAGGTATAAGTAAGTTTTTTTATAGACCTAACCTATATTAATATACATATTTCTAAGTAGGAATATTTATTGATTTTCTTATTTATAACAATGCTGTAAATTAAGCGGGAGGGAAATTTCCTGGAGGATATCCCAAAAAAGTCGCGGACATGTTCGTCATCACTCATCACGCACGTTGACGCGCTCAATGAATAACAATATTCTCTATGCTCTTGTGATAGTAGCTGAATTTATGAGGAGCAGAGTGGGAGGAGAGCATACATTTTTATTTTTCTACCCTGTTAGAAACTCAATCATCCATACCGTAGACATTTTCAGCAATTTACTAGTCAAATTGACATAAACCAATGCAAACAACGTCATGAGTCGGCTCGTCAAAATGCCTAACAAGTTAAGTCTGGCGTGTACTCACCGGATTATTTACTTAGCGAGGAACTTCACCTTGGTAAACAGCGGCGCCTGGAGGGATATAGAAAGGGCAGGGTTTCAGATTATCTCGCTTAGGGCAAGTTTTTTACTTTGATGACATTTTGGTAGTCTAACGATTTCTTTGTTGAATGAAAAATCTCGCTTTTACTATATTTTCACAAATTTGTAGAAAATTAAACTAATTCTAGTTTTAAGTCTTTATCTATGTTTACAGGTTGGCTTGAAAAATAGTTTATTTGAATAAGATTTACTCGTCCATCGAACCCTAAAAAAATATGTTACAGAATAATAGTACATTACGATACAAGTGCGGTGCGTTGATAGTTATAGCCGAGGTGATATTGCTAGCCCGAGCCGTAGGCGAGGGCTACAAGAAAGCAGAGGCTGTAATTATCAAACCGCACGTATGTCGTACGACGTTTTATAACATAATTTGCGAGGAAATAGCTAAAAAATTAAAACACAGGGGTACGTTCAGTCGACCCAGTTCGATATTTATACCGATCGAATCTTATACTAGTGGGACGCACTGAACGTGCACCTTAGCTGCTGTCAGATAAAACCTCACTTCCGGTGCGCCTCTGAACGGGCCGGATAAAAATTAACCTAGTCGAAATTTCGTCTGCCAGGTGTCTCTGAACGGGCAATATAATTTTTAACCAGGTTAAATTTCGATCGATCGAGCGTTTCTGAACGTACCCCAGATTACCTAGTATATATCGCGCAGCGCTTTTTTTTTTAAGACAAAGCACAAAAAACCAGCCAGTATTACTAATAAACTAAATTAATATTTTTTTTATTTTGTTACAGATAAATGGTTGTAATTTATTGTAAAAATTAATTAAATCAAAGAATTAAATGTTTATTTTATTATAATTTATCTCCCAAAGTTAATTTTATTTATAAAATGTTTTATAAAAAGTACCGTTCGATAAACCGTGCGTTTTACCTAATTAAAAAAAAAAACTCGTGTGTTTTACAGCACTCGTGCATTTTACATAACGATTACGCTCAAGTACGTAATAAGATACAATACAATATTGAAATTGGTGTAGTAAGAGACCCTTTACGAGCAAATGTGTTATAAAAAACATTACCTATAAAAAAAAGTCTGCAACAGAAATAGATCTACAAATTACAAAATGAAGCATAACTTGTGAAAACTTTTTCTGTTTAAAGGTACTTACATAATTATTTTGTTTATAAGAAGAGCACCTTACTCTGTTTATTTTACAATCTTATTAAAACTTTTGGATTTTACGTTGTACTTGCTTAATTTAAGTTAATTTACGAACTTCTACTGATAAGTATAATATTTTCCGAAAAACATTTTTATAAAACTTGTTACACTTTTACTTTGAAGTCTTAACATCATAAAGTTGATCTTGTATACGGTTTTCATCTCACGTTTCGTAGAAATTTCTTTGTCATCCATCTTCAAGAGGCTCTTCGAGGCCTAGCAACGAGATGGCCTTATTAAGTGGGGTCGTATGAAACGCGTGAGAAAAACGATGCGAATTGATATTCTAGATATCTTCGTAGCTATGACAGTAGCTTATTTATTGCTTCATTTGGATAAGTTTTTTTTGTGAAGTAAGTAAATAATATTTTCAATTCTATTATTTCTTTTTTTTTTGCTTTCCGTGATATATTGTATTATAGTTTTATTGCCCATCGCTTGCAATAATTTTAAAGTGTAAGTATGTGGTGCATGTTTTTTTAATACATATTCTTTTTTTCTTAATTCAATATCCTTATTTAGGTACTGTTAAATGCCAACCAATTTATATCAATGTAAATACCTGGTCATGGTAAAATTGCAAACTGTTGTGACAGATTACTTATACGGACGGTTTAAAGGTTGCCTGGTAGAAATTGCTACCATACCATAGCAATAAGGCCGCCTTCATTGTACTCCTGTTTTATATTTTTCTTATTTCCTTTTGTTTGTTTTCTGTGCATTAAATAGTAAATAAATAAATATGTGCAATAATAGTACATTACTTTAGAAGCCAAAACAGTCGAGGCCTTCCAATGTAAACGAGACCATACATTGCTATTTTGGCTGAGATTAGTACAGTACTTTTCTCTCATTTGCAAGGAAACAATAACAATACACTTAAAAATAAACATAAAACATGCAACTCCTCCATAATATTGCAAAAATTAAAATTAGAATGGCGCCTATGACAGAAGCACATTCCATTCATTCGTACATTCTATTTTTTTTTAATTTGCGAACTTAAAAACACCTAATCTGTACTAGATGATACTAGTGTGTACTTTAAAGACCTCGTGCAGAGGTCGTTAATGGCCATTAATGTCGTTTGGAGAAATTGCCGACCGCTACGCACTTGAGTACCGAAAAGAGTGAATGTACGTTTTGTTTTTTTCAAATAATGAAGCAATTTTCGAGCAAATGGGAGAAAAGAATATATCTATCTATCTACTTATACACGGTGTGTGGGATGGGATTGCCAACCTTTAGAGCTTCTGGTCCATCACCGATTCTGTCTTTTACCTGTAACTGGGATAAGAGTCAAAAGCAAACTCATCACAAAAATAAGAGCTAGACCATTACAATCCTATAAATATGAACATTTCCTTCTTTTCTTCCACACAGCTCTTCATCATGCCGGACTGGATTTGGCTGCTGTTGGCAGCGCTGATAGGCGCGGTATCAGCTCTGACAATACCAGTGGTGTTTCTGCTGCACTACTTACGGCCCTTCGAAAAGAAGAAACAAGAAGGGGAGCCGGTTAACTTGCCTATTACCATCACTCCGGTAAGTCATTTTCACTAGCGGACCCGGCAGGCGTCCTCCTGTCTCCGGAAAATAGCGCCACATTAAATACGATATCCCTTTCCGTTACTCCCATCTCTTGCGTCCCTCCCATCCACTCCCGTCCCTCACTCTCCCCTGTCCCGTCTCTCTCGTCCCTCCTATTACTTTGGTCCCTTCCGCTTTCCGTCGCTCCTGATGCTTCGCAGTACCAGCTCTGACTATACCAGTGGTGTTCCTGCTGCACGACTTACGACCCTTCGAGAAAAAAAATAAGAAGGAGAGCCGGTTAACCTGCCTATTTATTACCATCATTCCGGTAAGTCATTTTGTCAATTACTAGCGGAACCGGCAGACGTCGTCCTGCCCGGACAAGCAGCGCCACATTAAGGGGCTACCCTGAGCCAGGTGGCGCCCTCATCAGTCAAAAAATCATTACTCACTGAAAAAGCAATGAATCGAAAACCCGGTAAACCAGATTGAAATAAAAGCAAAGAAGATAATTTAGAACATCATAAAGTTGCAATTCATAGTTCCTGGTAGTAACAGAAGGAAAATTTGCGAAAAACGGCCACTTTTAGCACTTTTGGTATCTGTAACTGCTGTAAACACTGAATCATGAATTTATAGTGCTTAAAACAAACTTCAGTACCTATTCTTTAATCTGGTTTACCGGATTTTCGATTCATTGCGTTTTCAGTGAGTATTGATTTTTTTAACTGATGAGGGCGCTGGCGGCACCGGGGATCCCCTTAAGTACGATATCCACCGAATACGAATTATACAGAATATAATTATATAGAATACGATAACAACCGGAATGAAAGACAACTTTTTGCTGCTAACATATTGGATGGGGTAGAGTAACGGATAGGATAATACGGGTGTACTATTACAGAGCTGCCGCCATTACGATACGTTACTCAGGTGATATGATAACGTATCACAGAGGTATTTTATTTATCATATAAGATGAGACGCTCTAGGACAAGGACAATCAAGAAACAACAACACGATCACACTCATAGCCCCCACTAGGATTCCCTGTATCGGGGTGCTATGGACATACACAGAAACATCCACAAAGAACACTGTGACCCAGAAACAGACATTTAAATTCATCATTCAAAGTCTGCCCCGGCCGGGTATCGAACCCGGGACCCTCTGCGTAGCAGGCAGATACACTGCCAACTAGGCTGTGCGGGCCGTCAAAAGAGTCTAGATTGTCATTGGCCCTACAAAGATGATATGGTTATCGCTTCCGGTTCCTGCTTCCCAGTCACTATCAGACGCTCTAGATTGTCATTGTCCCTACATAGATGATACGGTTATCGCTTCCGGTCCCTGCTTTTCAGTCACTATCAAACGCTCTAGGACAAGGACAATCAAGAGTCTAGATTGTCATTGGCCCTACAAAGTTGATATGGTTATCGCTTCCGGTTCCTGCTTCCCAGTCACTATCAGACGCTCTAGATTGTCATTGTCCCTACAATATTGTATATTAGAATAGAAACGTTAAACTTCGCAACAACTATGAATGTACTTATAACAATAAATATCCAAAACTATTAATAATTGCTAATCGTAGGATGATTCAAGGCACATTCATGGCCCCCCATATAGATTACCTTAAACGGATGTACCGCAGCATTATTTGCACACATTTACTTACACGAGCGGAACACATTATTCAAGAAAGACACCAACAAAGTAGCAATCTATTTATTTTGTGTTTGTACCACAGGATCTTCTTAATAAAGAAACTATTTTAATATTTCATAAATAACTCCAACACTCTATCGTATACTAATGCTTTTACATCCTTAGCCCATAGGTGGTCTGTGTGACACCAGTTCTCATGAGGAACTTCGTAGAAATCCACAACATTCGGTAGTTTGCTCTTCAAGATAAGGATATCTTCGTAAACTGACACCCAGTCGCTCTTCTTCCTGTAGAATAGCGCCACAGGAGTGCTGATTTTTTCCACTGGGTAGTCTGGGGGCAGCTCGGAGCCGTACGTAGCCATGTTCTGTAACGCACCGTTATCGTACCTTCTGAACGTTCCCGAATTGATTCCTTGGGCGTAGTGAATTAATTGTTTTGTGGATACTGAGCTTGGTGTGTGTCCGAATATGACAGGGTATTGGGTTGCGTTCACCTGATCGTAATCAAATCCAAAAAATGAGAAGATTATATTTCCGCAGACGAGGACAGCCACCTCCGATGTGCCGCAGATTTGGTCAGTCACAAGTTTTATGAGAGGATTTTTAGCATCAAGCTTATCAAAACCAATGATGTTGCGAATAACGCCTGAGAACTGGTCTGCTGCAGGGGACAAGAGTTTTAGCAGTGGGCTGATCATATGGGATGTCCACGCAACGGGAGCAAGCGATACCATCAGTGATATTTTCTCGTTGTATTCTGGTCGTACCGAGGTCATTATGTAGAAGCTTGTAGTACCCTGAGAGTGCCCGACATACCTGAGATTGGTTTTGCCAGTTTCATTAAGTACAAGATCGATCGTAGCAGGTAAGTCATAGCGGCCGATCTCATCCCAGGAGAAGTCCCAGTATTGCTTGGCGTCCCGTGGCAGAGTCAAGCGTGTGTGACCCTGTGATGCCTCAATGGTGCCGCGAGCGTTGAGCAGCCACACGTCATATCCTCGATCTGCCAACAGGTACGGTAGACCGTTCTCCCGACCGATGGTGAACCAGTCAATGGCGCTGTTCAGAATGCCGTGCACGACCAATACAGGATCTCCTTTTCCCGGTATTCTGTATATAGTAATAACGTAACCATCTTCAGTTTCAACTGTAAATGTTTGCAGCTTGTACCCGTACTTCGCAAGTAGTTGATTGATTGTCAAATCCTTGTCCTCATTTTTCTCGCCAGCTCTGTACTTTTTCAAGAAATCAGTTTTTTCTAGTTCGGCTATGGCTTCCTTAAGGTTTGGTCCTGTCTCCAAAAGGTCTTTTAATGTTTCTCTAACTCCATCGACACAAAGTGCCTCTGGTAAATTGCATAGTTTTGAGCCAAGGCCCGATAAATTCTTAACAGTGCTATATACCTCGGAAAATCCGCTAGTTATAATATTTGAAGAAGATAAATGCAGGTAACACAGAACTGTAACAAAAATAAAATTGTAACTAAAAGCTGCCATATTGGCAAGTTGAAGCGAAATGTTTGGTGGTTCACTATTAACCGCATTTATATTCTCCCGAAAACTGATCGACTGGTACCTAATTAGACTATGTTATGTAGCAACAGATCGTGAGGCGGAGTAAATTTGACTTGTATAATTTTATGAGCATTGTGTAAATAATGCTGCAGCGCAGCAATATATAGCGGGTCTTGAAATATTCTACCATTAGCAATTCTTAATGTCCTTACCTAGGTTTGATCGTGTGCCGACATTTTGAAAAATATAATAGATCAGGGGGGATTTGAGGGGTTCAAAGACAAACGCCACCGCGGGTGCCAGGCACTAAGGTTTAACAACTCAGCCGCGGCAAACGAGGGCTCTGACTTTGGAATGCAGTGATGCTATACCTGAGGACGATCAAAAACATCTGCTACGTCCACGCATCGTCCAGCCTCCAAGACTCTACGGATTAGCTAAAATTCACAAGACCAACGCACCACTGCGGCCAATCGTAAGCCAGATAGATTCAACTACTTAAACCGGACACAGTACTTGAAAATAACAAATACAAACTCTATTGGGATATGACCATACTCACAGATAAAACCAAACACTACAATAGACCAGACATTACCTTCCACGACAAAGACAATAAAACAGCATACATAGTTGACATTGCCTTACCTAACACTTACAACATCCAATTAACCTTATCAGAGAAACTTACAAAATATAGAGACCTAGCTATAGAAATCAGAACCCAATGGAGAGTGCAAACAGTGCATATTGTATATACCAATAGTATTATCTTCTACTGGTGTCATTCCTAAAACCCTAAAAAACAGCCTATCTACCTTAAAGATTCATCCACGTGTTTCCAATATCTTACAAATAGCCGCCATACTAAACACATGCCGGATAGTTAAAAAAATTCTAACCGTTTGGTAATTATAAAGACTTCGTATAAAAATTTAGAACGGTAAATATTTATTTTGTGTCAGCCATACTACTAGTAATCTTATCTTATCTTATTTAGGCGTTAGTGTCTCCCTCTACTCGTAATAATAGGGCTCCTACAAACTATGCCGCCATCATTCAAGGTCACATGAATGTATGGCGCGCAGCACGGCCGGCGGCAGTGCCGGTGGCATAGTGTGTAGGAGTCTTTATAGGTAAAAGCGAAAGTAATTCTGTCTCTCTGTTTGTTGCTGTGACACGCCTAAACGACTAAACGGATTTTAATGATAACTAGGCATGGTGGTAACCTGGAGACGGATATAGGCTACTTGTTACCCCGGGAAAATACCTCGTTCCCACGGGAAAACTTATTAATCCGTGGGTGTAATCGTTGAGCGGAATGCTAGTTTTCCTTAAAATAGAAGTAATACCTCCAGACTTGACTAAGTGACGCTTACATCAAAATTTCGACCCCAATTCCAAAAAAAATCATTGAAAATGTCTTAAAATAACCCTTAAGAAAATTGACCCTTATATGCTAAATGTTTAATTAGCTGGTGGAAGTGTAAACAAATATCTATAAATTCGCTCTGTGCACCAAACATCTTTCGTCGATATGTTAATTATTAAATTACAAATACGGACACTCACTTTTATTTTGGTTGTGCTTCAACATGAGTACCTAGATCAAATAAATGTTAAAGTTTCATTATCTTACACTACCCCGTTTTTCTTACGTTAAAAATTCCACTTACTAAAGGCTCTTACTCTAACCTACTTTTTTTTACCCTGGACATAGGGTCTACTTCTCAATAGCATTACGCAAGGGCCATATTTATTTTTCTAGTTGATGTCAATTTTATGACCAAGAGGTCGCGTCCTTCGCATAAAATGACTTATTGAGTATGAAGGCATACTTACCCTGCATCATGTTTATTACATTAGCATACATATTACAGGAATATGGACTAAAAGGCGTTTTTTTTTTAATATCATGTAGACATTATCAATCATTGTAATGAAATGATAAAATGATAATCGCTGCGTGTTGTTAATAGCATCATATACTTGACCGAAGCAAAACAGTAACGTATAGCAAAATAGCCACTACAGTTCAAACGTGGGTTTGAACCTTTGAACTTGACGTGACTACGGTTATAGAATACTATTCAATACATAGTTTCCATTCGTAAGCGAACATTTACGACGTACTTTGAATGCGATTGTAATAAATAGACAACAATATCGATATGGCTTGTTGTGCTGGCTATACAAAGTGTTATCCATAATTTCTAAGCAACATGTATAAAACTAGATTTTCCCACGCGCTTTATATTTACACCCGCGGTTTGATGAGAATAATGAGTTTTCACGTGGAAATTTTATATTTTTTGCGCCATAAAATGTAAAAGTATGTTTCTTTTGGAATACTTATGTAGAGCGTAATATACAGCTGCTATCTAATGAATGATAACAGTTTTACTCGTATAATACTTTTAAGATTGTTAATTACAAAAATAAATACAAACATTAATGAAGTGTAATAGTTGTCTGTGTTGTGTTGTCTTTAGGTGTATTTTTCAAATATGTTTGAATATTTTACAGACCCGGAGCGAACTAAACGTAACAAGTAAATAATAAATGAGTTCCCTTAATTTAATAATTAGGTGTACGATGTTTAATTGCCGTAATTGCGTGTTTCGGTAAAGTGGAGATACGAGTAAACTGAAATTAAATTTCCTAATTAGTGGTTTACGTAATTTTGCTCTATTTATACAACTACTAGCTTGAATAGGTGCAATATCTTTAATTGCATCGTATATGAAACCCTGTCAATATTTACGATGATGAATAATGATTTTATACTACACCTATTCGGAAAGTATATTAGTTCTTACTTGAAAAAAGGGAAGAAAGTACGTAAATCCAAGCGAACGAATATGCGGGCGGCAAAAATATATGGGATTTACTTTCTCCCCTAGGGGAGAAAGTATTTTCTCACCTCCTTTATTTTTTTTTAATTCATAATTCAAAACTAGAAACAGGCGGATGCCAAAACACAAAAAGTTTGTATCTCGAAGCCCACAAAATGATACTGGCCACTTAAATTTTTTGGCAGTATGTGCTTAGCTTCATTTGCCTCTTTTATATTTTTAAGTAAAAAATATGGTAAAATCAATATGTCCGCGCGAATTCTTTTTCGTTCTTTGATTTATTTGACTTATTCAATGTAAATAAGGTTTTTAGTGTTTTCGATGTAATGTGTAATTGTATTTATTATGTGTTTTGTTTGTTTGTGTTCTGTTCGAATGGATGATGACACTTCAAATGTTCTTAAGATATCTTCTCATGTAAGTGATATCATTCTTTATTTTACAAGGATTTTTAATTATATTTTCCTCATAGGTGTAGTATAAAGCACTATGTATAACTCGGAAGAAAATGCGATTCCCAACTCGTGTGTATTGAGGCCCTCAGCTACGCTTCGGGCCTCAAACTACACCCTCGTGGGAATCGGTCATGTTCTCCACTCGTTAAACAATGTACTATTACTTAAAAGAAAAAATCACACGCATTAACACGGCTGGCTGATTAATACCTACCGTCTCGATAAGTTTTTTGACTTATTATTTGTGATAATATCAAGATCAACCGATTTTTTGTTTTACCTACTCCCCAAGTTACCAAGTAGCTATAGGTGCTAAGCAATACAAAACAATCAAATATTCCAACCAGGCACTCTATATTCCATATCGCACGAACACGTCAATAACATTTTTACATTTAAAAGGGAATTATAAATGCATTCCCTCTGCACTATCACAGTCATAGGTAACAGTGTCCAATGCTTTGCTCTGTTCAGCCAAACGAGAAAGTAGCGGTCGAAACAGCGAGCGCAGCTGAAACCCATTATTCCCTCGTGCGACAACACATTTACAAACTGCAGAATACTGCAGATAGTAGGTTTCGTTGTTTAATGTGCGATGTTGTACACGGCAAATAGAATCTAAAATCAAATAAGTAAATCTACTTACATTTTTTTTTAGTCTTGTACATTATATATTTTTGTATCTACTATTTCAACAATGTCTTATTAAAAACGAATAATCAGTCAAACTTACATTATGAATTACACAAATTGCTAGGCAAAATTCATTACGTAAGAACTTTTCCTTATTCATATTCATATTTATTTATTGCATTCACATACTTCATTTACAATAGCTGGTCAAATGTTTGAGTTAGTAGGTAGTACATGACCCTGGTAGGTTTGTTTTACAGAAACGTTAAAATATTATTCACATCGCGATGAAACTCATCAATCATTTAATCAATGAAATCTACGAAACCTCCTTCAATTTTCATTAGATTTTCCGATATCAAACCCAGAGTGTAGAGCAGGAACAGAAAATCTAAAAGAGAGCTACTAATGTTAGCACATGGGCAATGGCGTCATATTATAATAGGATTCGTTTTTGCCCTGTGAGGGTC
>JARACY010002388.1:0-43409 GCA_029255725.1 Scrobipalpa atriplicella | reverse complement strand
ACGAAGATGACACACCACCGCCCGCCCGTCAGATGTAATCTTCAACTGCAGTTTGAGACTTGCTGTCTGTTTAATAATAATAACGACCTAGGTACTAATGCACCACTGGCAATGAATTTCTTAAGCCAAGCCAAGGTCCTGTCTGGTTTATTTCGCTCTCTTTGGAGTCCGGTACCAAAACATCTTGTTATAATATTATAATGCCATCAGTTAGATACTGGAAATATTTTGCAAGTAAAGTTTCTATGTTAGCTGGCTCCATGTTGTTATGATCAGAGCAAACCAGAAAAAACAGTACATTACAAACACAAACAGGAAGCGGTGGCCGTTAGGCCGGATATTGAGCCACCTTATTAAAAAAAAATACCAGTAAAAATTAATTTTTATATCGAGTTAATTAACCATCAGCTTTAAAAGATGCCGTTACCGATACAAGTCGTTTTTCATATTGGTATCGATTCGTATGCGCACAAAATCATTAAAAACTAAAAACTATCATTGTATATCCTGAAAGAGCAGAAAGAAACGGCAACAATTAAGTCATATAAGCCACAAATCTATAGGAATGCTGAATCCTGCAGACGGGTGTGATTTCAATGCTTTGTGGTACTGTAATTTAAGCGATAGGCTAACAACACGTCCGACAAAGTGGTGAGAATTATTTAAAAAAATGTGTGTGTTACTGTGACATGTTGTCAACCTATCGCTTAAATTAAGTACCACAAAGCATCTGCAGACTTTAGTCTGAATCTGAAGCGTAATCTAGTCCTAAATTGATTATTCTACGCAAAAAATATCAACTTTCCCAACGCATTAAATAAAACGTAATCTTGGTTCAAGGCTGATAAACACCTCTCCCGCTATATTTAAATTGAGAGTGCGGAAATACTCGACACGTGTAGTAGTGGTAGTAATCGGAAAACATTATCCCCAGGAATTTGAAAATAGAACGATGATCAGCTGTTGAGAGGTCATCGAACATTCTAGAGATGAAAAAAAAAGAAATTTAATTCTGGTACAAACTGGTCTATAAATTTATTGTCGCACGGAACCGCCGCACGCGCATGTGAAAAACACGTGTCGCGAGAATGGCGCCAACTCTAATGGGTGCCAAATCCCTTAATCATTGTAATCAGTTGTAAAGAGTTGAAGAGATAGGTCAGGGTGGAATTTCAGCACTTCAGTAGAAGTAATTCAGTAATAGTGATAGGTCAGGGATGGTCACAGCGGTCTATTAATAGTGTTGCCAAACAAATTGATAGTACAACAATCGATAGTACAACTCCAAAATTGACGATATCATCGATAGGCTTACGAGTATATTAATAAGTACCTACTGTATCGATTTGTACAAAAACAATCGATAGTTATCGATAGGGCACTATCGAGCGGCTACACTATTTTTTGATGCCAGACAGGAAAGCCAGGCAGAGCATTTAATCCTGTTTTCGAAAGTATTTAGAGAGTAACATTTCAGATAAGATTGACCGGAGCATTGTTTAGTGACTGGTTGTCAGCTCAATTGCCTAAATTGCCGTCGGTAAACATTAGTCTCCCTACGAGCTAATGTATATACTGGGAGAGAGAAGCAACTGATCGATTCTACATTTTTTTATTGCTAGTAACAATTCACCAGAAAACTTTGTAAGTATAGAACCAACCACGGGGTGTAAAGGAGAGCGTACCAGAAACTGATAGGGGCTTCTCAGTCAACGAAACTGAACAATTTTCACCAGAAAATACTTTCAGGAAATGAAAAAAAAAATATCTCCCAAGATGACCACCTCGATAAGACAATTTGTATGGAAAAGCCTTTTTTTTTTTTCATTTCCTATATAACTATAGTTTTGTTTGTGAGTACATTAAAATAGTTGGCATTTTCTCCACACTTCCTAACAGCTCAGTGGGTATTTCTATCGAGGACAGATCCCCCACCGAACGACCTTCGGATATTGTTCACGTGTATTATTAATGTTACATTGTAGGTATGTTAGTAGGTATTTCTTCCTTGCACTCGGAGGGATAAAATAAACATGGAATTTACCTTCTGGGATGTTTCAGCTGCTTTTGTCCCAGGCATAATATATTATTATAGCCAGTAGCAACCAAGAAATGAAAGAAGGATCCAATGAAATTCAGTGTATTTAAATTTAGAAATTGGCCATAATTTTATGATCGTACACTTAGACAATATACAGTGAGTATTATACATACGCATTGCAAACGTGTATATACTTATCAAAGATTTGTACATAAGGAACATCTTCAAGGTTGAAATGTAATATACCTTACTGCGGTTCCTGCTACGTCAGCGTTTCCTTATTCTAAAGAATAAACAACAAGCGTTCCTGACATAAAAATATTATGCCTTCAGTATCACTAGTTTAGTATCACCATGTATAAAGGTAAGTTAAAATTGTGTGTTTTATTGTTTTAGTGACGTAGTGTCAACTTATCGTTGGCTTATAACATCACTCCTCGTATCACGTAGATTTAAGTTCCTTCTTCGTCAACGCAATTCATGTCCTTGTTTTGCAGACATCTTCTCTATTTTATCTGTTTTGCATGTCAGTGTACACTGTTTGCTGAAGAATCTGCTCACGGTCAATTCCTGTTTTCTGGCGAGATGACGTCACAATCAGCTGACGAGGAGTTTAGTTCCCTGTACGTCAGAGTCACGTATTTCCTTGTTGTAGACGTGTTTTACTTTAGGACTACGATTATTTTTGGATTAAATCTAATCATGTGATTCCTTGATAAATTATTTTTACAGGTAAATACTGTTTGAAAAAATTACTGTGAAATAATATTAACAACGAAAGTAAGACTGGATATTTTAAAAACACTTTTGGTTTGTTTTCTTTTTCAAAACAGCTAAGGTCATTTATTTTTTTACCGCTTTCAACAATCCTCCTCATACAAGATGAGCTCAGCGCTGTTTAAAAATTACTGGTCAGAATAAATTTGCATGCATTTTTCATCCTAAAAGCTGCGAGGACGTTATAATATTCAACCCATTTATTTAAATTTTAATTTCTTTTCATTTTCTTCTAACAAATGGCATCGTTAGTTCCAGCTTTCAAAAAAGTAAAAGACCAAAGACTAAAAATAATCACTAATATTTCATCACTCACTCAGCGATCCGCGGACTATAAAATATTTCGTGAAATATAATGTAAACCGGTTTCGGCCGCTAAATTAATTTATTGTTTGGTTGGTTCAGTTGGTAGAGTCTTTGAATATCTTTGAGTGATTGAAATGTCGATTCCTGGATTTGTTTTTGCATAACTGAATGAAGAAATTAAATTGTGTTAAGAAAGTAAAATTTATTGTACCCATTATATCTGTAAAAAAAAAACATTGATTCAAAGATGATTAGAAAATTGGATCTACACTCCATGTTTTGATTCATCAACAGTTTGTTGACACATAATTTTATTACCAGATGCCTTGCTCCACGACATACAACAGTTCCAACAACATAAAACACACACTTTATTGGCGTGAAACTACCGCAGCCCCATACATCCAATAGATTAATTCTCTTTTCAAAAGCTCTTCCTGAGTGTTCGTCCAACTGGGGCGAACCAATTATACCGAAGGTGATAACGCGTGGGCGAACATCGGCCTAGTTCGGAGTGTCGGCTCTGGACTCAATCAATTCATAGACTATGCTACTTGTCCAAGGAGAGCCGCTTGCCTAATTAAAATATTTTATATTTATATATTTTTAAAATATATTTTATAGGGTTATTCATTTAACTATCGAATACTTTTTTTAAAGTTATCGTCTTTTTTTTAAAAATGTTTTTCTCTCTTTTTAAAGTAAATGACCATCTCAAAATAGTACTAGGTACTAGCAATATACCTATTTAGTAGACTACCTGACGTCGAGAAGGTGCGATCAACACTCATTAGGTAATCTATCTTTTATTCTTTGACCGGTACATTCGTGATTATTGTGAATCCCGATTTATAAAATGTTTGTCCTGTCTGCACTAGCTCATCTCTTTCATAGTAACTTTCTTTGCTCTGCAATAAATATTTGAATTCAGAACTATCGTCCAAGAATTTGTGCTAGAATGTTTACATCGTACAGACGACCGTACAGCTAAATAATATTGAGGTATTTACTACGACTGTGTGTCGAAGTGTCACTTTTATTACGTAGCGTAAAGTCTGTTCGGCTACGTCAGTTTTAAATTTGGAATGTAATCGGGTTAGATCGCCCATTAACGTAGTGGTGTGGTTCGTAAATTGGGAAAGTGATTTATTCACCAGCCATTTTATTTTTAAAAGCTTTTTTTTTCATTCCCTATATTTTATTTTGATAAAGCACGTGGCTACTCATTTGTACGTTTAACGGAGGCTCTTGACCTCAACGTTTCAACCCTATGCACGGAGGTCTTCCTCAGGTGCCTATTTTATTTTTGACAATGGTTTAATTAAGCAGGTACCACATGTGTTATCCGTAGGATGTGATAAGGTTGGCTGATTTCATGTTTAAGTTTAGTGTTTGCAATCAAAATTATATCTAATCATTATAAAAAACAAACGAGAAACGTGAATTTTTCTTATCTTCTCAAGCTTTTTCTGTAATCCGACTGCAGATAATTCTAAACTTCTTCCGGGTGTAGTTATAAACGAACATGGTGATCACATACAGGATGAGGAAAAAAGAGATCAATTTACTATAATGATTTCCAAACATTTTTTGAAATAAGAATGGAAAAGCAAGCATATTCATAGTTTCTTCAAAGCTTCAGTGAGCTTGATACCTATAGCATAAAAACATGAGCTTGCTGCCACTCTCTGGCAAGACCAGTCTTTGGCCAAGCAGCTATTGCTGTATTCCATCAGTGTAAGCAAATGTCAGAGCATTTGAGGTTTCACAAAAAAATATAATTGAGTAAGCTCGATCCATTGCCGGCCCAGATTAGGTAGGAGCATGAGAGACCCATCGCAAATATGCTGGCGTTCTTAGTTCTGTATTTATCTGTGCAATCTACCTACTGTCATCACAACAGTTTCCACATTTACAATTCTAATTAAATCCTAAGAAACCGTATAGAAAATCATTTCGAACCGCCAAATCTGATTGCGCTTACAGAATTTTAGCGCCCTGTATAATGTTCCTTGGGAGCGTGATTACGCCTGCTTTACATATTTTGCTAATTAAAGATACGGAAACATACTGTAGGGGGCGCTAGGGGGAAGGAGGTGATATTTCAACACCATTTATTTTACGGAGGCAATGGTACCTATATTTTATTTTATTAAGGTTTTTAGAAGAAAAAAAAAATGGTTTTAGTGGGCGTATAGTATACCGGGTGTAAGGGACAGCGTCCCGCAAACTGATAGGGGTTGCTCAGTCAACGATACTGAACACATATCACCAGGATTTTTTTTCAGGAATTAAAAAAAATAATTTGCTTTTCCATACAAATTGTCTGATCAATGTGGTCATTTTGTATGAAAAAGCAAATTTTTATTTTCATTTCCTGAAAAAAAATGCTGGTGGTAGTTGTTCAGTATCGTTGACTGAGCAACCCCTATAAGTTTGCGGGACGCTGTCCCTTACACCCCGTATACTTAGAGGGATGTTAAGGTCTCAACATGTTGCAATTTTGGCGACTATTTGACACTTTTCGACAATTTAAAGTTTTTTTTATGATTTAAGCCTGTAAAAGGCCACAACTTTACTAATCTAACCATAAAATTAAAGCAGTTTAAGATAGTCGACTGTTAACGCAGCTTTCAAGGAAGAGGTGCATAAAGTGAGCCTATCTCATCAGGCATCTCAATCTCAATCTCACTATCTCATGGCGTATCTTGATCTCATTAACCCGGCGGGTGCTGACGGCTTTATACCGGATAAAGTGGCGCAAAATTAAGTTTTATATTGTATCATATCACGCTCTTGAAAAGTGCGCGTCACGTCGTTTCCCGGTGTGACCTGACACTAATGTTACTATTACAATAGAAGAGATTCTACACGAAGATTGCGAGCAGCAATAAGTCACCGCTTTATCTCTTGCAGAGTAGGCAATGCACCAACAAAAAAATGTGTTAAAAAAGTGGTTGTTTTATGACTGATGATGATGAAAATGATGAAAAATTGTAAATTTATTTTTGTGGGTCCCAAAAGTTCAACTATTTATGTATCTACTGAAATATTTGGTGCCAACTCATCATTAAAGCCTTCATTGCATTATTTGGTAGCACGACATACGCTACTTTATATGGTTTATTCACAAGGTATTTTGCAAAAAGCTACATAAACTGGTGTTTCTCATACTGTTTGATCATAAGTCGCATTAAACGAGCGTTGGCGACGGCCTAATGCCGGTTAAGACTCTGTATTTACACCGAGCCTTAATGTGAAGGGGAGGAGGAAACTTAGGACCGGGAAAATTGTTTTGAAAGATTAAACAAAATGATTTAGGATTCTGTTTGATGATGATGTGTTATGCTATTAAGTCTCGGCCAGCTTAAGCGCAGAAATTATTAATTATTGCTCACAAAATAATTTTGTTTCTTTTATATTTTATTCGTAGAGTAGAGTTCCTAGCAGTAATTTCGAAAAGTGATAGTTCCTAACCCTCATCAATATTTTGATGAGTTAGGTATTAGTTGAGTCTTTTCCCGGTGTGAACTGAACCTTTGCGTAAAAAATAAGTAAAATCCAGTCATCCCACTCTGTTCTAATTTTCCAATCGGGAATCGAACCAAGAAACATCACAGTACATTACGTCCCAACTTTCCTCAAAGGAACAAAGACAAATTATCCATGAAGTTGAACAGCGTAACGAACGATCCGAGTTTTTTTTTTATTATTTTGCTTATTGCCTTCTGCTAATGACAGTTGCCATCTGTTCCAGTTCTTTTTTATTGTTTCTGCTTCTATTAAACTCTGGAAGTTGGTCCTTTTGGACGGAGTCTGTTAATGTTACCATTATAATGTTTATTTATTCGTAAGTACAAGAAAAAAGATACGCCAGTGTTTCGCTACAGCAGCCTCGCGATTGTTAGGAAGATGGCGGATATAAACTTTAGTACCTATAACCGTAAGCACAAAGGCGCCATAAATCAAGCTGAAGCCCCACAAATTATCAATTCAAAGGCAATAAATCATTCGCTGCGAGTTCCTGAGACGCGGAAACGGAAGACCCTTTAGCCTCAAGCCCTTAGTCCAGGCCCTTCATGTGATTTGAGGATAAACAAAAACCACGGTCGGTCGTGAACCAGCACGTAGGGCCTTGCTGGGCTATTATTGTTTAGTGTAGGCGCTAGGTAGACGCGGTTTAAGACATGAGGGTTTGGATTGGAAACTATACCAACAAAACGTCGGGATACTAAAGTAAATGCTCTATGTTTTTACCACCAAAAATCTATCGCGAATTACTGTTTAATAATGGGCTGTGTGTAGTTCTCAAAGAGTTTTAATGTAACAAACATCTTGTGTAATTGCGTGGAAATCGAGTGTGTTAATCTCACATTGTCGTTATATAGTGCAGCGTGCAGTGTAGGTACCTGCATAAAAAATTGAACACCAACAACAGAAAGACAGTTTCACCTCGTCTTCCAAATTTGGGGAGCCTTGGATCATTCGGGTCATTCAATAAATGGTATATAAACATAATGGTTATTCAGGCAACAATTAGCCCAATCCTGTGCTTCAAATTTTTGTCTGTAGTAAATAATACTATATTTTTTATAAGGTGTCCGCTTTCGCCTATGCATTACTACCAGCCCTTTGCCCTTCCATAAACTATCTTATTACTACTGTTTATAATGTGAAGTATATTAAACATGATTAGTTCAACTCGCTAGCTATACCGATGGGTTTGGCCGTGAACTCTGCAGACAGGCATACACACACGCGTGATATGTTGTAAGATGTTTTTAGTGTATGTTGCTATTGTTTCGAATGATGATGCGAAATCAGATTAGATTGTTTGTAAATTAATTTTTTTATTCACAATAAAGGTGTTGGAGGTTTTATTTGAAAATGTTTGACCAAACCAAGGATACAATTCGAAAAAAGATAGATAGACAAATTCTTTTACCTTCGTTCATTATGTTTTTTAGCTTTACTAGTCTTGCATCAAAAGTTATTGAAGAATAGGAAAGATTTCGAGCTCCACGAGTAATAACTAATATAATACGGCAGTGTCTTATAATATTCTATGTTATTTATGTATAATCATAATAAAATGAACCACCAGAATTCGAGCTAAAGCAGACCCGGTGTAGCTTCCATCTCGTAATATTAACCATCGGATATTATTTATTTAAACAGCACATCGTGTTGTTTATTGATATTTTAAATGTACGTCGGTAAGTCTGGCGTGTTGCTGAGTTACTGAAGCTCAGACCAAATATGAGAAGACAGTACTCTGTGAAGAATAAAGTGAGGCTTTTATGATGTCACAATAATTCATTAATAGAAATACCCAAAAAAACTTGAAATGTTTTTACCCTTATGATATTTATGACACTGAAATATCGTGAAACTTTTTGGTTCCAAACATGATAATAAACTTTACCTCACTGCTTGAGTAAAAAACAAAAATTGCATGATCATTTTTGTATTCAGCTCGTTTATCGTAACAATTCAGTAATTTTATTCACCGGCTGCACTGCGTTCTGTTGAGTCCCATCTTTACTTTTTTTATCTGAGGTGTGAAGATATATCGCACATTTACGATTTTCAGTCGTATTCGCATCGTATAGTATAATCTGTAAATAACTGACCCACTTTGCGGATTTCTTTCGCAACTACCCACTTTTAATACAAGCATGTGTCTTTCAAATATTTGGGAGATCTTCAACAGTATTGATGGAAGCATTAGATGGGAAAATAAACTGGTGAATTGTAGATCAAAGACATTGAATGAGGTCGTCTTTTCTGTCTTCACTTAATTTAATATCTGTCATGATAAGTAGTACCCATGGTAATATAAAATAAGTAAAACGGCTATATATTAGAGGAAGAATGTAGATTACCAACTAAAATACCTACCTAATACTTTCGTGACAGAAACGAAACGAAACCCAACATTACTTGTTGTGATCGTGAGCTACGAATAAAAGATAAGTCGGTGTAAGGGACAACGTACCAAAAACTGAAAGGGGTTGCTCAGTCAATGAAACTGAACAATTATCAACAGAAAATTCATTCAGGAAATGAAAAAAAAATCTGATAGAGGTGTTTATTTTGTATGGAAAAGTTTTTTTTCATTTCCTGAAAGAATTTCCTATTGATAGTTATTCAGTTTCGTTGACTGAGGAACCCCTTTCAGTTTTCGGTACGCTGTCCCTTACACCCGGTATTTTCAATAGTCCTGAGATATAATCCTGAATCCTGATGTTTACGTATTTTTGTCCGTCTTTACATCTGATAACTGATAATACATTGTTTAGGGCCTGCGACGAAGAGTTTTTAATTAATCAATTTCTGTGTTGATTATGATCCCTTTTTAAACTTGTAAATGCTTAATAAATAATAATAAATAATGATTATCAAGTTTATTTTCGGTTCATTTTAATCCAAAACATACATCCCGCGCACGTGTACACATAAGTGTTTATCTTCCTAATTTACTCTCAAGGCCTCTGCGCCATACTCAACTCCTCATAATAATGTTTAAGTCAGCTCTGCTTCTACAATTAGGCCCAATCTCTAACAGACTGCACACTAAGCACTAGCTAGCACTTTCTTTGATTCTTTTAAGAATCAAATTAAGCATTGCAGATGAGTTTTTTTTGTGGACTCTGGCTGTAGAAACTTTATTTGGATTAAATGCTATATAGCTACTTACAAGAGCAAAACAAATCTACGAGATGTTTTGCGTTAATTAGAACCTTAACATTTGGTATAGTACCAAGGGCCAAACAACAAACCATTATAAAAACTGAACATACTTTAAATAGTGGTCTATTAATAAACGCCCCAGTGCCCTAGGAGAGTATAACCGCGCGATATATTTGAGTAAATCACTTGGGTAGAGCTAGGGCTGCCAGAGAGAAATCCCAGATTTCCACTGGAAAATCTGGAATTAATGTCACGAGTTGTGATTTTTCTCGCAGCAAACATACACGATACTTGTGTATGGTTTTGTGCACTAGATGCCTGCCTGGACAGACTAGAACATGCATAAAAATTTATGCTCGATATATATATGCGGCTAGCTACATAGAAGATGTATTGATTTTATTTATGCAGTTCACGGAAGGTATGATCCTGATTGTTACTATGTGGGATCAAAAACTGCAAGAACAACCCCTTCTCATTTCTTTTTAAAAACTCTGAGATTGAAATCTTTCTACTATTTCTGAGATATGACAACCTTGGGTGGAGCTCCTCTGTGTACTGCCGTAATTGAGTTTCGAGTGGAGACCTTGGATGGTTTATCTCTGATTATTTGGTTTATGAAGTATTTAAATAAAAAAACTCGTTTATGTTGAGTGTGGAGTATGTATTACAGCTGTTTAAAAGATATTCGTATTGATGTTGTGGGCTGATGATTGATTATACGAGTGAGTATTTGCTTTATACTATTTCAATATTACGAAAGAGGAAATACATGTATAGGTATTTTTGTATGTATGTTTGTTTGTTACAAATAAACTCAAAAACTTCTGGACCGATTTCAAAAATTCCTGTCTACGTTCACTTTGAGTAACATAGACGATGCTTTTTACCGCGGGATAATATTTGATTCCCACGGGAAATCACATTAAGCCACTGGGGAACTGCGGTGCAAAAAGCTAGTTCTGTAGGCAATCCCTGAGTATCTGCACTTTTGTGTTAGGTAGAGTTCGTTACCATTGTAGTACTTATTCTATCTAGATAAAATTAAAATGTGCCAATGGAACTATTTTTACTATTATTTAACATTCAGCACCAATTTAGTGTAGGAACCTACTAAGCGTCGCTAATTGAATTGGCATTATTATTAGAAATATTATTTCAATCTTGTTTTATATTTTGGTGTTAAGTTAAATTTATAAACGTTTTAGGTGGGTAAAATCAGGAATGAAAGTGTTTCGTTTACATAATACCCTAGCTCTCTCATTTTATATAAAATATCCAACTGCCTCTGCGTGCGCCACACTTTGCCTCCTATTTTTTTAGTAAGTTCAAATTTATTTTTATACAGGGTTGTTATTTTTCACGGTATCTCGGATCTCAAACGAATTTGCATAATACCGCCTATCTCCGTATGAGTGTAAAATAAACACGACAGCATTAAATGGAATGCGTTGCTTTTTTCACGTATTAAAAACATATACTTTGCATTTCCCTGATAAATGTATTATGGTTGTTTCAGGCGTGTTCACAGAGTATGAAATAATGCATACATAAGATCTTGGTTTCATGCTAATATAAAACCGCTCCTACAGCAATCATATTTCTGATAGCGCAGTTGTAACAGCTTCTCTAAAGCTTTTAAAGCTCTACGTAATCTGTAAAAAATATAAGTAAACGTAATTTTTGGAGAAAATTATCCGATAAAAAACACACCTAGATTTTCTAAAACAGTTTTACGGACCAACACCGGGTTTTATAAGGTCTTAAAACTTATATTTTTATAAGGTTTTTTATTTTTAGTCGAAATTATGACAAGGTCGGCCATATTTGCCTACAACATACTACAACACATAATTTGTACATAAACCATGTTTGTGGTTTGCATGGTACATAATCTGTGCACATAGAGACGCTACGCGCATGCGTGATGATTATACTAACGATAAGTTTAAACCAAAGAATGACTAGTTCAGGCTAATAATAGATTTTATCTCTGGCTTATTTTGACTATTAATAATATTTTGTGATTTACTAAATGACTTGATGAATCCAGGTTTTTAAGCCTAATAGATATGGAATATGGATATTTGTAAAACAACTGCAACTTTCAACAGCGAACGAAGTCAATGGCATATAATATCAGCCTTTGGTACTTCAATATGGCTACCCTCAGACTAATCTCAACCTGCTTTAGATCAGCGATAAAACAGAACATGGCGCCCCCTATCGCTACCTTTTATCACTCGCCTTATCTCTTTTATCTTCTCCTAAACTACCTCATTTCCCTTGGGCGCATTCGCTAAACCTTACGACAGAAAACCATAATATCCAAACTCCTCGAAAACTCCGCCATTTTGTATTCGCTACCTTATGTCACTTACATTTGGTGCCGTGACCAGGATACTGAACTGTAAAGATAACTTTGTCACCTATATATTATCAATCAGTTGACGTTTGTAGGGTAGTAAAGTGACCGGAGCACGTAAAAATCGACTGGTTTACGCCGGTAATGAAAATTTGAGTGTTGATTCGCTTCCGTGAGTCGCAGGTTCGAGTCCGTGTCGTGAAGATTGAAACGTTGCTGGGTTTTACGAGGTAGTAGAGATAGAGAGTTTTATCAGTGAGATCTAGAAATGAAATAATCTGGCCTTGGAATATACTATTGCTATCAAAAGAAAACAACTTACACTCTTGTATTTTTTTTATACTGATAAAAGACAGTCATCAAGTCAGTTGAACACTGTATGTATACTTAAACGTCATATAGTAAAAGAAATAAAAAGTAACGAAGGCTATATTATAAAACTGTAAGTGCCACCAAAATACGAAATAAAGTTTATCAAACCATTCCAGCTTTAAAAGCACAAGGATGATGATGATTTATTGGGGAAAAATATTAATAACTAGCTTTCCGTCCCGCGGTTTCACCCGCAGCTAAGAGTTTTCCCGTGGGATTGAGTTCCCGCGTTGTTCCTACCTTTAAAATTGACGGAATTTCAATACAAACTTCCATCCCCTGTTTAACCCCCTTAGGGGTAGAAAATACAAAAACGCTGAAACACGTGTTCATTATTTTTAAATCTTTAGCCCAAAAACAAAATTGGAAGATCCTGCCATCAAAATTGACGGAATTTCCATACAAACTTCCATCCCCTATTTAACCCTCTTAGGGGTAAAAAATGCAAAAATGCTTAAACACGTATAAATTATTTTTTAATCATTAGCCTAAATACAAAATTTGAAGATCCTACCTTCAAAATTGACGGACTTTCATACAAACTTCAACCCCCCTTTTTACCCGTTTAGGGAGGGAAAATCCGGAAATCCTTTCTTAGTGGGAGGTTACGTTATAAGAGGAACTTGCTCTCTAAGTTTAATGATTCTAGCTTTAGTAGTTTAGGCTCTGCGTTGATGAATCAGTCAGTCAGTCAGTCAGTAAGGACAAACGATTTTATAAGTTTAGATGATTATGGTCATTATTATTGTTTCAATTTCAATTTCATTTATTTTGCTTGTTACATGGTAATATAAAGGTCTTACAAAATATCTTACGTGCTAATACATGTAACACCCCGTAGGGGCACTGCAAATTTGAACGCATATTTCATTAAATTACAATGAACAATTATTTGATTTTTAATAATATAATATTTTAAAATGAGAATTTAATAATTAGGTTGTCATGCATGCAATGAAAGATTAAATTAATAGAATAATTAATCCATCTAACACATTCAATACATTAGATAAATAATTAAGATTTGCCTAATGCCCCTTAATCTGTATTATCACTAAAGAATTCGTCGAGGGAGTAGAAAGCTTTACCGATTAAGAAAATCTTTAGGTGATTAACAAAAGTAGTATATTTTACATGGTTTTTTATTGAATTTGGGATACTATTATACACGCGGATAGTCATGGAATGTGGGCCGGATCGGAATAATTTAAGAGTCGTAAACTGTTGTTGTAATTGGTTTAAATTTCGGTTATTTCTTTTAATGACTTCGAAGGGAGAGAAAAGGTTTGGGTTTTTTTAACAAATTTACAGCATTCCAGAATATATAATGAGGTTATGGTTAAGATCTTGTATTTTATAAAATATGGTTTACACGAGTCCCTTGGTTTAATATTTGCTAAAATTCGAACGCATTTCTTTTGCAACACGAAAATGTCGTGAATTTGAGAACAGTTTCCCCACAGTATGATTCCATACGAGAGTCTTGAGTGGACGTAAGCGTAATAGGCGGTAAGTGTTGTTTTAAAGTCTGTAGTTTTTTTTAACTGAATAAGTGCGTATATTAAAGACGATAGTTTTTTTGTTAACTTGAAGATATGAGGTTTCCAACTTAGGTTTGTGTCAATCTGTATTCCTAGGAGGGAGGCAGTAGTTTCAGTAATTATTTTTGTGTCGTTAAAGATATATTGTAAATTCAGTGACTGTAAATTCAGTGACTGTTTTTGTTATTGTTATGATATAAGTTTGCTATTGACCCTAATCTCGTCCCAAGGCAAACATAGAAAGATCAACAACCTAGCAATAGGTACTCTATATTCTCATTGACAAATAAATGCGACGACTTCATTAAAGTTTTTTTTTTATGAAACAACGGCAATTACATTAAATATAGAATTTCGTAATAACGATAACAATAAACTTTATTTAGAATTATTTAAATGCACCTATTAAAGGGACTTAAGTCGACAACATGGCTGTATGAGAGGTGTTATATCATAGTATGTCATTAAAATATGATAATCCTCATAACAGTGCGAGACCGGCCTTCGTATGTTGTACAAACAAGATCAAAAGAGCGCATTGGACTTTTGATCACTCTTATTTTCATCATCATAGGGACTAAAATCGCGTTGCGAGTGGTTAACTTTAGATCTTGTTGTTTGTTAAAGAAAAAAATCCATGTATTGTGTAACTCCGACAATGTACTTTTTACCACTTTTAGGTTGCCATCTTAACCTTATAATGATTATTTGAGTAAATCTTTTATCAACCTTTTTTAAATTAAGTAAAATCTAACTTGTGCGGACAATAAAATCGGATATTCTACAATCATTAAAAGAAAACACGTTCAAAATGAACCCCATCCGATTCTCATTTGCACGTAGGGAAATGGCGGCATAATTCCATATTTAGGGGTCCGCAGTCGAATAAACAACGCTGGTCTTGTAAACAACGGTCCCACGGCGTGTTCCGTATTTACCGCGAGTAGGGGTTGCCAGAGGTAAGTATATATCAAAAATTTATTATTAAATTACACATCCGTTTATTTCCGCTAGTTCAAGTAGAAGTGTTTCGCTCTGCGATAATCCCGTGTTTAAACTTTTCCATAGGAATGAGTTGTTTTCTCACGATATAAAGTGTAAGGGGCCCAAGATGTAACCCTGTGCGATCTATCTTTTGCGATTTTTATTAACGTGGAGTGACAAATTCTCCATTGGTAAAAAGATATGTAATGTAACTCCATGTGTGATATTTTTGTATTCCATCCAAAAGATACGACAATTTTGATCATCTGGCAACACAGCCGCCCTTAGGGAAAAGGTCGGAAAGCTTATTTAATGCTGGGATTGGGTCCGTTAATGTGTATGGAAAAGGGTTAAAAAAATATTTACGGAATTTGAATTGAGTTTCATTAAAATGGAATAACAAATTTGAAGGATGATGGGAAAGGGTGGAAAATCACCGGGAAAAAGGGAGAGCTCGCAATATAAATTACAATTATGCTTAAGGAAATAACAAGGTTGTCGCCAAAGCTTTGTTTTTGTTCAATAAATATTATTCTACAAATGATTCTTTCGACAGAATTTTCTGATTTTATTTTTACAAATGATGGTGATGGTCTTCGAATCTTTTTAATTACAAATTAGGTTCACTTTGTATCATGATTACTTGATGGATCTCTACGTGAGGCTGACCCAAACACCTTGCTATGTTTGGTCGGTATGCGGGAATGTTAGTGTTCTTCAAACTTTATTTTGTTAACTTGTTCCATCGTTGAAACTGTCAGTCGGGACCCAACTCAGTGCTATTAAAAATTAAATAATGATTTTACTCCATACATTGATTGATAAGCAGCGCTGTATTACAACATTTATAACAGCAGTTGGGAACGAGGCTAATCCATGTTTTGACACGTTGCCAGGAAGGGAGGGTGCTGTTTTCGTTCCTCATTTTACCGACGACCAACTCATAAAATCTTTCAGTTATCTAAACACACGATTGGGATTACAATTTATATAGCTTTTAATAAAAATCTTTGGAACGAGTTGGATAACAAATATAAAGTAAATAATTATAAGCATAGAAACAGAAGTAGTTAAGCAAATTATAGAGCAGAATTAACTATTAATTTTTCTCCGAAGATCGACTAGCTAGATGAACTAAACCCTTGTCTAAAGTGCCTGTCAGACCTTCGATTGTTACAACCAATTTGTCAGTACTAACTATGGAATCAAATCCACATTCACCGAATCGAAAGCCTAAAAAGGCATACATAGGTACCAGCTAGCCACAAAAGCAATTAGTAGTATTATAAAAAAATACCACAGTTATAAAAATAACCAATTATTTTTTACACATTTCTTACTCATATTCCACCGATTAGATATAAATGCTTACTAGTTTACAACATTACAGCAATTTATCCTGCGTTGGACTGGTTTCAATAAACTTGCCGTATCGGGGGTCAGAGGTGGGGGGTCTTGACCCCCACGAGCCGGTTCTTATCTGCCCCGGGGCCCAACTCAGCTAAGTTGTAGGTTGTAGTGATATTTCAAGCAATACCAACACAATTAATGTTGATAATACTTATTAATAGGTGGATTTTATTTCACGAATAAAAAATCTCGTCAAAAATAACAAGACGACCCTCTTTTTTTATTGTAGCCTTCTGCTACGGCGTAGCAAAACTTCAAAAATGTATATCCTCGCACCCGAGGCAAAAACTAGACTACAAGTTATAGAATTGAGATCTTCTTCAAGCTCTTTTGACGAGCCTAAACACAACCATTATATCAAAGGTAAAAGAAACCATCTAATTATATTAATTAATACTTCAGCCGTTAGTAGAATCGCACTCCAGACTTTATACATTTATACTTAAAATGCTTATATTTATTATCACTTGTAACCAGACATAATATTAAGATAACTCTGGTAAATATAGCTTGTTTACAACCGCTAAGAGACTCTTCTTACGTCACTGGTGTTAAGCCTAACCATACAGCTATAATAGATTCTAGACTGTAAAGATAGCATTATTGTAAACATTTAAAGTAAGTATAAGCTGGAGGTAGGCGAGACTGAGTTCTCCTCAAGAAATAATACAGGCAGAAATAAATAAATTATGATAGTGTGTGAATGAATTGTGTGAAGATTCAATCAATATTATTGTACTTAGATTGTACTTAAATGATTTAGCAATGTTAAAATCTGAATAAAAGGTCATTTTATTTTATTAATCGGGCTATGTGTAAGCCAGCCTGAGGAAATCCGGATCCACGTTTATTTCTGTCGTCAAGCAATTTTGCGTTACAATTTGAAGAGCTTCAGAGTCTGAGAAAGTACATGAGACTGTTCCGATTTTCTATCCCATTTTTGTCAAGTGGCACTATTTTGATAGCACTTAGTAGCCTTCAGTATTTTAAAGTATTTTTTTATTAACATCATACTTCGAACTATACTCCATCACCAGTGACCTCATAAACTAGCCCCCCGCAGAGTCTGAGGTCGTCAAGGGTCCCCCCTGCAGTTTTGCCGCCAAAATTTCCATCCATACTAGCCCACCGTCGCGTAAACACGCATTAGTATGCGCAGTGCCAGCTTGACATGCAAACGATCTATTCTGACTTAAACACGTGGATCTAGGTCACTGTTCGATCATAATTCTCTAGGTTCAATGAATAATTTAGCATATTTTTTTCGATATGTATCTTTGCGCTGGTTTGATTGTCATTTTGCAAGTTTCTTTTTCAAAAAGACGTCTAGATATTTAAGTTTAATTAAGAGCGATCGCATAGAATTCTGCTTCCAAGCATATTTCTACTAATTCGTATGCGATTACTAGATCTTAAATAAAATGGTCACTGGTCATTGTCTATCGTGAGGGAACAGAAAGTGAGAGGGAGAGGCAATGGTGCAGCTCTCACCGAATCGATAGCATTATGTAAAGAGAACCGAGGGTTTCAGTGTATTACAATATTGGCGATGAGATGACAAACAAAACGCTCTAAGCACTATTAGGCACCTCATGAAGGATATAATGTAATTTATGTGTATTTTAGTCATAATAGTTCCTCTGCTCATCATCTCAACCTCATGACATGACCTGCGTCTTACAATATAGCCTTTAACATTTAGGTTTTATCTGTTCCTGTGTCATAAAAGTGCTTACTTTCAATTTTATTTAGCCATAAAACCTGCATACAACTTTCGACTATAAATTGCAGATAAACAAAGTATTTTGGTCTTTCACATATCACGTTACAGTTAAGAATCCGATAAAAAAATCTTAAAAGCCTTTGCACCAAAAAATATCCTGTATCTTTGAGATAAAAGTGTTATTTCGATTATCGTTTTTCATTACTTTAAGATATTGTATAGATTAGTGTTGATGAGAATATGAACGTTTCAAGAGCCTGTTTTTTTATTATTTTATCTTTGGTGAAGTTGGTGGTTATTTACTGAAAATAATGGTTATTTCATTTCAATATGATTTTTTTTAAAAGCCATTTGATTATAGAATTAGGTAGGGTTAGTATATACCATAAATCATTCCATCACATACTTAAACGATAAAATGGCAAATTACAACCATATAAAAATTGCTACTCATATTTTTATGTTCCCCTCCGGACATCATACAATTTGCACGACAAAATTATTCGATAAACAAAATAATATAAACCATGTTTCAAACCTGAAACAAAAGCTGGCGCTAAATTAAATAAATGGCGATCACTCCGCAACGTAACTCCTATAAAACAACCAGTAATGGCATTTTGGTATTGTCGAGTAATAAAAGGGTGTATTTTATTGTTATTATTCGTTATTATTGGTGTTATTATTGCTTGTTATTGGTTATTGCGCTGGATAATGGCTGACTAACGGGGCAGGACGCCGTCTGATGGAAGAACTTTGCGAAAGAACTCAATTTTTGTGCGGTTTTTGTCCTAAAGACTGTCATGATGGGGATTTGATTGTCTATGAAAGGACTTCTTATTGCGGTTGAAACAACTTTGGGATGTAAGTAGAAAGTACCTAATGGGCGCTTTTCCACTAGACGGCACGTCAACGGCAACGGCGACGGCACGGTACCGTCGACGATATCGTAGGTGAGATAATGTATGAAAATCAATGAAATTATATGACACGCTTTTCCACTTGCCGGCACGGCACCGTCACGGCATATCATCGATTCCCATAGATATTGTCACGTGATCGTCGCCGTGCCGTCGCCGTTGCCGTTGACGTGACGTCTAGTGGAAAAGCGCCCAATGTTGGCTGTACCAAAGTAGCAAGAAAGAGATACATACAATATCACTCCTATATATCTAATAAAGTACATAGAGCATAAAAAAATAGCTGACCAACCTTTAGGATGTGAACCTACCCCTGAAAGTGAACAACTTTCCCCTCCCAATTTTCTTTTTTCAAATTTCGACCTATCCTATATTCCTTGGGAAGGATGTGTTCTGTTTCATGGTTAGGTTACACCCTAAACTTAAGTCAGCTATTTTTTACATACCTGATAATGATAAAGCCATTTTTGCCACTCTGGCAAAGTTCTTTTCAAAAATTTGTAAATAATTGTATGCTTAGTCTAATTTTGAAATACTTACGTATATCGAAATCATTGGGTCGCTTTAATTGATTTTTACAGTATGCACGAGAAAATCCTAGCAAAAATTTTCCCTTTTCTTACCCTCTATCGATATTTTGTGCATTTATATTTGCCCTAAACGGTGAAAGACCGCTGGTAGGAGATAGGTCGCTGTGTCTCGCATCGGCAGTGCGAGCACGTACGGTGGAGAAAGTGAGTTTAGTCAACTTCGGCACTGCACAGAATCTATTACATGTTTTATAAATAAGTTACAGCTTCTTTTCCATTTACTTTGAATAAACAAAAACTCTAGCATACTGTATGTTAGTATAATAGGTATTCAGTTCTCTTTATACCTATGAAGGCATGACCAATTGAGCAATGGGCAATTATTATTAAAATCTTAAGTTAAGGGCGTAGTAAATATAACCCGCGACTTCATATGTGTTCCTACTCCCCGTGGGTGGTAAAATGTAGCTTTTTCTAATGTCAGTAATGTTCTAATTCAGAAATAATAAGTATGTTTAAGTTTAGATTCCTTATATTGTGGTAGCAATTCGTGGTTGCAAAATACGCGACTTAACTAATATAAGTCCATACCTGTCAATTTCTATCATAAGAGAACAGAACGGGATGGCAATAATTTTGTTGAGATTTAATTAAGTCGGGATAGTTACGAATCGGGCCCAGTGTACCAAGAAAATATACACGGAAAAATTGGGGTTGGTAACATCCATGCTTTTAATATCAATATCACTTCCACGAAGAGCAAATATAAATAACAGCCGAAATACAAATAACATTTTCGCCTGACAACTAAAACGCTCGCAAAACGATAACAATGTTGGACAAATAATATTCATAAACACCTTTCAGAGACATTTCTAACCTCAAAACCTGCCGGGGGGTGGCAACCCTTATCAAAACCATTTACCAATGTTAAAAATATTTATTTATCGGAGGTTAGCGACAGCTGACAGTGTCAGTATCTGTTAAAGACAGTTGAGGGGGGCTCCCACCCCTCTTCTGTTTTAGGTCAAATGCATTGCCAGGCGGTATTATTTAGGCTTTTCCTGACGTAATAGTCTTGCCAACCGATTTTCGGTGATAGCGGCCAATCTCCCAGTGATCGGCTAACTGCGCGCGGGACATTAGAAGTGTTTGCGCAACACACAATGTGCACTGTGCACTCTCTATTTCTTCAATGTCTTGTTCTGATGGGACAGATTGACTGACACAACGAGAAAGAAATCAGATGCAGCACCGATTATTTACATGCCCATCATGTATATTTCTCTACAGTAGTTCGACTCTTCGTAATCTATTCTATTCAGTATCCCTATGTGAAGGGCTGTAAAGGCTCTCCTCGTCACGTGGCTTCACACTCGACGTTTCCAGGTCAACTGTGCTGTTACTAGGTAAGCTGTGTGCTATATTTAAAGCTAGCTTTATATCTGGTAGGTAGGTCTGGTGTAGCTCGTGAATAGCGCTTAAGCTTGGATAAGGGGTTCTAATTTCAATATAAAGTACCTACATCACAAAGTCACTCCTGTAGCTTTTACAGGATCGACAGTGCGTCAACTCAGTCTAAAAAAAGTTAATGGTGATTTTAGATAAAGGGACGATATTGTTGACTAGAGTAGTCAACAATGGGCGCTTTTCCACTAGACGGCACGTCAACGGCAACGGCGACGGCACGGCGACGATCACGTGACAATATCTATGGGAATCGATGACATGCCGTGACGGTGCCGTGCCGTCAAGTGGAAAAGCGTGTCATATAATTTCATTGATTTTCATACATTATCTCATCTACGATATCGTCGACGGTACCGTGCCGTCACCGTTGCCGTTGACGTGCCGTCTAGTGGAAAAGCGCCCAATGTATCTTGTTGTTAAATCCACTCACCATCTAATGAATGTATGACAATAATGTTTATTACTGACCTAAAGTATTATTTATAAAAAAATATTATTATTTCTTTCTTTTATAGTATATCTGACTTACTCTAGAATAGGAGATTTTATGTATGTAAGTAGATGTTTCATACAAAAGATTATTAGAAAAGATACCTAGTCCAATTTCCCAGAAAAAGAATGATATTTCACGGTGTAGCATTAACACCATTATTCTGCTCCAAAGAAACTCCATAGCGACAAACCCCATAAAAACCATTAATATCTGTTCGCACGATCATTAGATCATTATTTTATGGCAAACAGCTATAATAGTTACCTTCTTACCACCACTTACCACTTATCAGAAATAGTTAGAACTAGTGCTGCGGAACTAGAGTAGAAATCGGTATTGAAAAACCGATAAATGATTCTAATCCGTTATTTTATTCTTTCTATTACTTATACAAAGAACAAAATACAAGCAAAATGTTTCCAATACATTCAATCTTATGTGTTTTACGAGGTAGACAATGCATCAATGGCCTATTTTTATTAGATTATGTTTTGCATTTGAGATAAGATTATACATTGCTGTAGTCAATCAATACCAGTATATCACCGGATTATTTGACGAAACCCACGAACTCCTTTGTTAATTTTGTTGTAGTTTTAGTATTCAAAAAGCTTGGCATGTGTATAAGTAATATCAAACAATCTCCATGTTAAAGTTAACTTTTTCATTTATAGTAATCTCTCTACAAAACTTGTCTCTATTCTATATCTAAACGGTAACAAAATTACCGGTTTTTGAGCTCTACTATAGTATACATGGCCGTCAGCTGAGAGAGAACGGTATACCTTTACCGGTAATCGAGTGATGTTCACGGAATAGAGATCCAATCACGAATCGTATCATTTTTTATAGGTTTCAGGAATATACTGATTCTAAACGGAAATCTGTAGGTACACCTTTAGTAATTGGCATCTATGGTTTTTTAAAACAATCCATATTATTAATTTGAAGGTTTAAAAACACAAAAAAAAAGTATGATATGACATGATGCATTGTATCCAAAGAAATAGGAGCTCTACGTTAATGTTAATTTTATCTCAGTTTCAATTCCAAAAAAAAAGTTATATTTGTTGGCTAGAAATGACCCGCAAAACCTATTTGTATATGTCACCGTAACATTGCATTAACCGTTAGATCATAATCTATCTTAGGAAATTTATAAACTAACCTAACCTAACCTACCTAAAGTTTATAAACTGACTAGTGAGTTTGTAAACTAACAGTTGTTACAATTTTACGCTGACATTAACATATTGGTAGATAGAGTTACACATCGTTTTGTCTTGTAAATGACATTCTATCTAAAAAAAATCGTTTTTAATTTTGCTCTACCTAAAAAGAGTCTCGAACGCTATCAAAAACCAATTTGGAAGTTATGATTATATGAAGCAATAACTCTCGACTGCATTTGAATCGCCATAAAAGTGTCCGTGAGCGCAATAATAATAATAATATATTTGAATCTATCTTTCAGCCGTATTATTATGACTGCCGGTATAACCTCAATATGAATGAGGTGGTACTTACTGGCACCACGCCCGGAATATCGATGGCAGTAGGTACTTACCGAGCGAGCATCGAAAACATTATCTATAGGTATTCTACTTTTTCCTTGGTGTGGGTGGGTTTATCGGGTCGATGAAAGACCATGGTGGAAGTTTTTTAACCACCGTTTATAGGCCTTTAGCTTAGTCTTTTCACTATCATAGATATTGCCAATGTACTTATCATCATATTTGTCTAGTGCTTACAGACTATCAGGTGATTCAGTCTGCATTACTTTAATATTCTACCGAACCAAAATATCGATCTGTACAGTTAAAAAAAATTCCTCCAAGACCTATCTCGACCAAAACGCAGCTTCAAATACAACTTGCATTATAGCATCATCATCGAACACTATCCGTCAAAGAAATCAGATAAAATGTCGGATTTAAACCATAAAGCCCATAAACTATGTAAGTACAATAAATTGTTTATTTCGCCGCGGGCCTTGGAGGGGGCCGTGCGGGGCGGGGCGGCGGAGGGGGGTTGCACAACATGCAACTACCGAACTACACGCTGTTGCTATGGGACAAAGATCAGGTGGCGCAGATGCGACACACGGGGAAAGTAGGCGGATAAGCACAATATTCGTAAATGAACCTCATTGGCAGAATTACAGCAGAAGACATTCAGTATTTAATTTCTAGAAAAACATCTCGCATAACAAATAGCATAACCAGTGGCTTGATTATATCTAAAGGTAAAAGGTACGAGTAGTTCAAGAAATTATAAATGAGCAAGGTAGGTTTCTATATGCTCCAATTACTTTTAATATTAATATTATCAAGTAGGTATGAAACTGATAAGCATAAATTGATGATACTTATAATAAGAAATGATATAGATAAATAGGTTCAAAGTCAACTATGATTTATAAGCAAAACAAGCCGTTACTCAGGGCAACTGTAAACATTAGGTATACCTACCGAGTTATTAAGTACATATTTTACTTATAATGTTGTGGTAAATGCTATAATTACAAGTGGTTTGCTTGCGTACGTGCAGGGAAGATAACCTAGGTCTCCGTTTAACACATTATACGTGTTTATACCGTAAACCGTGATAACCTACGAACTGAGTAGGCTTGTAAATAGACACATCGGCTAACAAAATTAAACATTAATATTTCCTTCCTAAATATCCGCGGATAAAATTTAGCAGTGTTTTTCATAAAAATACTGAATTGAAACAAAAGCCTTGTTCCAAGTTCCAAATTAAAAAGGTTGTTTCACTCTGACATTGAATTTTTTATTAAATTTATCGATAAGGTTATTTTAAAATTGTAGCGCTTATCACGTCAAATTATTTTTATAGTAGCCTAAAATATTTGATCCAACTTTGGCATTTCTCACTCGATTAATTTTTGGTGTAGGTGTACGCAAGTTAATTTCGTTTTATCGTTCGAGGCTAAAAATAAAACTTGTTTTACTTAAAGTTCGTTGATATTTTTTGTGCTCTTCTGTTTCGTTACAAGAATAATACTTGGATTTAAAAACAATGGACAAAATTAAACTTGAAAATCTAAGTAGGTATCATACTTGGACTACATAATATAACTTTTCGAAATGGACAAAAATTAGACTTGGACTACTTGGTAACTTAAGAAAATTTATGTTTCATTCGTCTATGAAGGTCATTTTAACTGCCACTTAAGATATATAAATGACTTTTCGCAAAGAAGAAGATATTATCATACTACGTATATTTATCTCCATAACTATCGCTATATAATTTTATTTTAAAATTAATAGTTATTATGTTTTCAATGAAATTAGATATTTCCTATCACATAGATTAGATACAGTCACATCTGTTTTCATAATCTTTGTCCCGGTCGTCGACCCGCGCTCTCGGCCTCGCGATACTAACAAACAACAGCTGAGCCACACACACACACACACACACACACACTGACACCACACTTCTATGTTATGTACATAATTGTATAAGTTTCAAAATTTTGTAACGTGAACTACATATAGGGTCTTTAGAAATGAAATACTTACTTCATTCACCTTCAGCAATGTAAATAACAAAGTTATAAAACTACAGTAAAAAAAACCTAGATAAGAACCCTTCTGAAAAGAGTGACTAAGAAACATTTTGATTTAGAAATGTTACCTTCCTCGTTTACAGTACTTTCCTTCTGAAATTTTTCTCAGGTTTGTCAGACTTGGTAGAGCCATCAACGCTCTTTCTAACCCGTTACGAACATAGGCACTATCTATGAACATTTTTGTATCTAGGCACAAGCTATGTATTATGCACGGAATATATTAGTATATACGTATAGGTATTTTACCTACGAACAAAAAGTATTTTACCTTAAAATTAATTATGTCTAGCAAAAGTGAATAATTTTTTTGACAACAAAATATGTGAAGTAAGCACCCCTGATAAATGAATAAATAGTAAAATCATTTTATTTCATTACTTATATTCATTACTACATTAATCAAAATTCAAAATCTCAATGTATATCTCAACAAACCTGTAATCAAAACTATCATCTTTAAGTACATAAGACCCTTTATATTTGTTCTTTAGTTACAACAGCGAGTTCGTTTGAGAGCTTTTGTCTTTTTATAGCAATAGAATATTTTTGAGTGTACATTTTGTTCATTTATAATGTCAAGGAGAGCAGAGTAATTCATGAGGAGTTTGATTTATTAAGCAGTTTCAGTAGTTTTATATAGGGTGTTAGAATGCTGAAAACTATAAAAACGTATTTAAAATCTACTTAGTAGCTTTTCTTCTCCAGCCATTGGCCACAATTCGACGTAAACAAGATTTAACTAAAGTAAAACCATGTTCGTCATTTTTTGTTTTGAGCAAACAGAAAAAGGTGGCAGCGTACGTACTATTATATATTCTGTGGTGGCACTATAGATGGACTTAATAATAATCCTGTTACCTCAAAAATCTATGAATAGTTCAGTCAAATTAAAGTCGTCATGTGAACGGGTCCCGACTAAAATCCTTTGAAATTGCTGAACGAGTTTTAAGTGACAGGATTATAATAAGTCCGACTATAATTGTTATCTTTTTTTGTTCGTTCAAGACGGAAAATGACGGGTACGGTTTCATTTAAGTTAATTGTGTTTGTTTTCGAATGGACACCATTTTCTCTGTCTCTGTTTTTAGTGGTTTTAACTCTTGCACAGAACACCACATCTCACTTTTACCTTTATTTAAGTAAAATGGGTGCAGTACTTTGCATCTAGCTCCTGCTCTACCTCTTTTCCCATCGGGCGCTTTTCCACTAGACGGCACGTCAACGGCAACGGCGACGGCACGGTACCGTCGACGATATCGTAGGTGAGATAATGTATGAAAATCAATGAAATTATATGACACGCTTTTCCACTTGCCGTCACGGCACCGTCACGGCATGTCATCGATTCCCATAGATATTGTCACGTGATCGTCCCGTGCCGTCGCCGTTGCCGTTGACGTGCCGTCTAGTGGAAAAGCGCCCATCAAATTTGTCCTATATGATCTTCTTCATAAACTTTTGTAAAAAATCTGCAGTAGTTAATGGTAGGTAGGTTAGGTACCTACAAGTAGGTACTCTTCAATCTGTACCAAGTATACTCTTGGCAACAATAGCTAAGTTCAAGTTGGCCTAGCACGGTTGTCGAACCCGTGACCTTTCGTTTCGCAACCGAGATCGGAATCACCGACCCAACGAGCATTATGCCGACAGAACAATAGATCTATAAACACTTCTAGCTATCCACCCCGCGGTTTCACCCGCGGCTAAGTAAATTTTCCCGTGGAAAATAAATATTTTCCCTTAGTAAATTTCCGCGTTACGCTCTTGTGCAATATTGCTTACTATATGTCTGCTGTAAGAAATTTATTTTTAGGAATAAGCAGTGCCTGTTGTTTCTTAATTCCCTATGTACTTATTCTGTAAATGTTTCTGCGTACAATAAACAGCTAAATAATAAATACCCTTATGTTTCTCAGATTGATATCTCTATTTTTCTAGATTCGTAATAACATCTTTTGTAAAACAAAATGTATTCTTTCTCCGTGTCCAGGTTAACTTGCATCGTCTTACTATTTTTTTCATTGAAATCCGTGCAGCCATTTTGTCGAGCAACAAACAGACAGACAGACAGACAGGGTTACTTTTGCATTAGTAATATTAGTATGGAACCAATACCATAGTTACAGCCATTAGCGATGGCGAGTAAACAACTTAATAGAAACATAAATTAATGGCTGATCATAAATTAGACATTATAATATTGTATAGCCGATAAACAGAGGTTACGGCCGTATCAATTATAGTAAACTTGTTAACAAATACCTACAAAATTACCTGTTTTCGCAAATTAAGTGCGATATTAATACTATCTTTTATTATTGTTAAGACAGAGAGCTTTCATCCTATATCCATACATACACACATACATACTATATCACCTGTATCCCTAATAGGGTACGCAGAGCGTCAACGACCCAAACAACGGTAGTTCCGCCGCGTCTGACAAGTTTTAAGGGTTGTTTAAGATAGATCTGTAGGTATATTGCAGAAGACAATTACAATATACCCTCTAATTACTTAGCTGGTTTTTACAGCATGCCCAGGAGGAGATGCAGCTGGCACATTCTATAGGTATGTTTTTCTATCGCTTAACTCTGCGCTCGATAACTTCCAAATTCAAATACGAGATAATTCAAGCTGTTAGTAAACAGTATCAGGTTGCCGGCGGCTTCAAGGCTGCTTGGTTGATTAGCATTGAACAGCACAGCCACTGTTTATATATACGAGGTCTTATCAGACTTTGAAAATAAAAAAATAAAGGCTAAAGGCTACTTACCGTCTAGCAGATAAACCAAACTCATTATAATTCTTAAGTCGGTATTCAGTACAGAATACCACCTGTAATACCAGTATCCCTTTTAAAATGTACTTATAAAACTCAACTAAATAAGAATAATTATGCTTCTATTTTGTAAGTGACCTTATTTTCAACGTATATTCTTGTTTTAAAACCTTTTATTTAGACTAGAGTATTTGATTCTGTTTGCAAATCTATCAAAAATAATTATTTTTATCATATTAATTAACGATCTCTACAAAAATGATGCTAAGTATATGATGACGTAATCATGAATATAGGGTATTCACTAGAATGTCGTAAAAACATTGTACTCACTCGTAGTTCCACTTCCACATCGCTCTACGGACTATAAATGTCCCCACTTTACTGTGAAATAAGGTCTCAAAAGTGGCAGAGATTAAACAGCTTAGTGAGTTTTAAATTGAGTGCTGACAATCAGGGAGCATTTAAATGTTATGATTATGACTACAACATTTCAACCGCCTTATATAACTAGTAATAAACGACTCTATATAATTGTAGTTACAATACAAATCGCAACCGATTTGAAGCACGCGAGGACTAACTATACAATTAATTATTCAACACTTAATACAATTAATAGGTAGCAATCCATACTTCCATACTAATATTATAAATGCGAAAGTAACTCTGTCTGTCTGTCTGTCTGTCTGTCTGTCTGTCTGTCTGTCTGTCTGTTTGTTTGTTTGTTGCTCTTTCACGCCTAAACGGCTGAACGGATTTTGATGAAATTTGGTATGGTGATAGATGGTAACTTGGAGACGGACATAGGCTACTTTTTACCGCGGGAAAATATCTCATTCCCGTGGGAATCTACACATACAATAATACTCTAGCGGGGTTGTATCTGCTACAGCACACCGAAACTACTTAACCGATTTTGATGGGACTTTTTTTATTCAACTAAGTATTACCCAAACACAAACTAAGGAAATATAGAATCACGCCACCGTACTTAGGGGGTAAGCAGTAGGCGGGGAACTGAATTTAGTTAGTGTTGGTTAGTTAGTGTTTTTAACCAATTTTAATGGGACTTTTCAATTTGTTGTTTGTTTTAGTTAGGTTAATTGATTTATTTTCTAAGTCCAAGTCTTATTAACTTTTATTCTTACGGTTTATAAGTACTTAACTTAGGAGTTCAATAAGATCGATAATTATAGTAGGTAAGATAAGTTAGTGTTAGGTAGTTAGTAGTTAATCTTAGGCAAGTTTGACGCCTATTTTTAATAGCCTTTTTGGAGTTTTGCGCTGGTTGGAATTCCATATTACTGATAATGATAATATTCATTTCGGGTTTGTTTATTATCAGCATTTAGCTTAGGTTCATTAGTTTATTTTCCGAGACGCAGTTACTAATAAATTAGTTAGGTTAGATTACTTTAGGGAAAAATAGCTAAGGATTTATAAAATAAGTAGGTTTAAATAGATGAGTATAGTTTACAAAACTGCTTTTTTTTTGTCTCGCGCTATAACGTAGATTAGGTATGTGAAGGTGTTTAAATCACTTCTATTGTTTGGTTTTATTTTTGTACAATAATAGGACTTTAGATTATAGTTTATTATGACGGGAATGGCAAAAGGAGAAAATGTTTTGATTCCCCGTATACCAATCATTCCGACCGACTTACCATTTCAGTTTAAAAGAATACAGTTTCCCCTCAAATTGGCGTTTGCGATGACTATAAACAAAGCTCAGGGGCAAACATTAAAAGTAGCTGGCATTAATTTAGAAAAAAGCTGTTTTTCCCATGGCCAATTGTACGTGGCATGCTCACGGGTTTCAAGCCCACAAAATCTTCATGTTTTGGCCAAAGAAGGAAAAACCAAAAATATAGTTTACACAAATGTATTACAATAATAATTTCGTAAAATAACAGATGCAATTAAAGGATGGGATTGACATTCTCAAAACTACATTTAAGTATTCATTACCTAATTAACTACATTAACTAAATTCAGATAAAATTGTAGAGTCGTCGAACTACTTTTTACATAAATAAACAGAAAAAAGCTTTTGTCAAATTTGGTTAACTATAGATAAAGTAGATCTACGCAAACGAAGTTGCGGGTAACAGCTAGTTAATTATAAAAACAATACATAAGTACACACTTCATGCCCTTTCGGGGTAGGCAGAGCGTAGACGGTATAATGAATGTGATTTCCACCATCCATAGTCTGATAATAGAAGGATGTAAGTACATTTAGTCGGCTAATACATTTCATACGAGCTTACCTTCCTTTTAATTCTGTCATTAAAATTATATGACAGACACAAGATGTGTCACAAATCTTGCTCAACCAATCAGCATTAATCAAACTTAACGAATTCAAACATCGAACCTGAGACCTTCTGATCTGCAGGTGGTTGCGTAGGCGTCACTTACTGTGCTGCAATTTGTACCTTATCCCTACGCTCTATTCCGTTGCAATAAGGTCCATTTTCACACTAACATGTATGATGTTAAACCATGGTTAAAGTAATAAGTGGTTTGTTTATTGTATATTACGTAATGCCTCGTAAAGAGCCTGATTATGGTGATTATAAACAGTTTGTCAGGTGTGGTAAATAGGTGGTTCAACTCGGTTTAAAACTTTAAAAAAGGATTTTGTAGTTTTTTATCCAGCTTAACATGGGCTTATTTATAAAGTTAGAAAACGTAGTCTATTGCTTCTACACTGGCTGTGTGCAGTTCTTAGGGCATTGGGCCCTGATTCATGGTTTAAATCGCATCACAGAGTGGCTTGATTTTTACTTGGATCAACTCTTATGATATTTCAGTATCGGATGCAACAATTTGCGTTAATTTTATTTGTAAAGTTATACAATAATTCTGATATTGAATAAATTATTTTTCTTTCTTTCTTTCTCTCTTTCTATGATCTCCTAGACTAGAGCCCAATGCCCTAAGAACTGCACACAGCTAGTGTGGAAGCAATCCTGATGTATGACAAGTAAAATAAGTAGTTTCATGTTTTAAAGCGCATTTGCGTCGGCAGTCCCATTCATTGTCACATTAGAATGCAGAAAGTTTACCGTAATTTTTAACACTAAGGCTCGTATTTATAAAGCGATCTCGAAAGTGGGAGCAATATTGAGTGCGGGTTTGACAGGTAATTTTGTACTGGAATGACATTTCCGATACGAACTCAAACTCGCTGTCACTCTTGAGAGCTGATTATAAATACGGGCCTAAAACAGCTTTGCAATCCACCTGCCTACAAAACACTTGACCTCCATTACTTTTTCAAACGACAAGGTGTGTCCTAATTCAACTCTGGAAAAGGACAAGAAAGTAAAAAAGAACCGTCCATTAGATAGAAGGGATATTTAACCCACATGTTGAAGGTGTAGTTGTTTTATACACAAACAGAGGAAACATAAATATAACCCCATGTGCGATTAACGTCAACACTCCCGAAATACGGAGCCGAGTTTATAAAGGCTGCCTGTTACACCGAACGTTTATTTGCCATCAATATTTATAGACATTACAGGAATAGCCAAGTTGTAAGTATACATACCTAATCGACAATTGTATAAATGCTATCCGTATAAAAATGTACCTATGCCAGTGGCACAAATAAAAACAGGCAGCGTCCTTCGAAAACTGCACATCACTATACATTTCAAATCAAATTCCAATTTATTATCGTCTAGCTATGTGTCTTTTCATGCTTATTTTTTTATTATTATCTTTCTATTGGTTAGCTTAGAACCTTTTGAATACCCTCAGATAAATGTTGGCTCTAACGTATATAATAACTCATTCTTTTAGGTGTGCCGCTCTATTTATGGATGTGAATTTATTCTTTTATATGATTTGCAAACAGTGTATCTCCGTTTCTCCACTTACGATCTTCGTACTTGTACCTATATTTACTCTGAGAGCGTTAATATTGCCTAATTCAAGTTAACTCTTCGGTGTGAGGAGCGACTTTAATTAGTACCACTAAAATAAACATGGCCACGGCTGCGGTTTTCGGAAACTCTCGCGATGGCCGCCCGCCGGTCTCCGCTTTATTCATATTTAACACTACACAGATGGATTCAGTATGAATATTATTTTATAATTCGTCTCTATCTTAGAGAGACTGATGACAAGAGTAATTTGGTAAGAACTCGTCTTAATAAAATCTCAACTAAAATGATTGTCGTCCCTTTCTGTAGGTTTATCACTTGCATTCGAGAAATGCATCTGTTTCGCACTAAGGCCCGTATTTATAATCAGCACTCAAGAGTGACAGCGAGTTTGAGTTTGAATCAGAAATGTCATTTCAGTACAAAACGGCCTGTCAAATCCACACTTAATATCACTCTCAGACTTGAGATCGCTTTATAAATACGAGCCTTAGACCTGCAGCAGCATGAGGTAGGTGACGACTGAGCTCCTCATTTAGCCTGTTGATTCTTCATTAAAATTTTCGGAAGTTAAGTTTCTGAACTTCGGGGCACCTATCCCACTGGGGCATCTATCCTGACCTTAACCCATGGCCTATATATTTGTTAAGTCATGTCATTTGCAAAGCGAAGCTTCCCCATAAATATTTTTGTTAGTAGACTGAAGGCTTTGTGAAGGTATCGCCAGTCTAAAGTGCTGTAAGCTAAACCCAAAAAAACTACTTCTTCGTGGCGTTGTCTTAAGAGGATGTGATTTTAGAGAATTTATCCGGAATTTACTGGTTCCGTCCGAACAGGGAATTCTTTGTAATGTGAATTTTACTCATATCATGCTACCTGGCTTTACCGTGAAGCGAGCCGTATTATTTTTAATGTTTGTTTTGTATAGCGCACAAAAAAGTTTCTTATAGTATTTATTTCGTTAAAACCCATTAAAATAATAGCATAAACACAAGCCCAATTGCGCATAATGAGCATATTACTCGTAATGTTGGTCACGAGAGCTCGCTACTGTCGCTACTTAGTCGCTAGTCGCTACAACCACCACGACTCATTAAGCTAACACTGTTACGCAAAGCCTTTTAGTTATTTTATTATCATACTTACTTTATATCTATAGAGGGGGTTAAACGTTGAGAGCCCGATGGTATAGTGGATAGGGCCGCTGCCTCCTGAGCGGGAGGTCGTGGTTTGAATCCCACCAAGTACCAATGTGCTTTTCGGTTCGAATTTCATATGCACGTTCATTCGCCGCTTTTCCCTGCTTCGGAAGGCACGTAAAGCCGTTGTTCCCGGTTAATATCGTTTAATACCATAGATATTAGTCATTAAGCCATGTCAGAGGCCAGTGCTGAGCATTGGCGGCTTAAAAACTTTGACCTAATCTAGGTCATGGGTATTGGGTCTGGTTTCCCTTTTGGGTTGCGGAGGTCAGATAGCAGTCGCTGTGTGAAAACCAGTACCCTCGTTCAATCACCTATATTAGGTAGCCGACCCCGTGAGATATGGGAAAAGGCTAGGGCGATGATGAGGGGGTTAAGGAGGCTTACAAGAGCAAAGCACTTGCAAACCAGCTGTCATGCGGACCCTTCCGCACCTGAAGAGTCGAAATTAAGACGAAACAGTGGCTTCCTTCTCAGTCGTTTGTTCAACATAGAACCGATGCTTTTCGTTTTCTCTGACACTCATAAGAGAGGCCTCTAAATTGTAGTTTAATTTGTAAAAACACCCTGTATAAGGAACACGTCGTCTGTTACACAAGTAAAACAAACGTAGCAGGTTGTTCAGCAATCATTTACTTAACACCAATACTGGCACCACCTGCGTTACTGTATCAATAACATAACGTCAAGTATAATATTAGCCTAAAGCTAAAAATACTTAAGTGTTAAAGCAAGGAAGCGTTGAAATTAAAATCTGTATTAAAACATGCAAATATACAGATATACAGGGTGTAAAAAAAGACTGCGTTCCTTTAAACCACATGTTCTTCTACTAATGATAACAAACAACTTCCGCAAAGCACAAAAATTTTAGCTCGAAGTATAATTTTGCCTTGTCCATACAAAATTGCAGATGACGACAACAACTTTGTATGGAAAGTCAGTCAACTTATCGAAAAAATTAATGATAAATAGAAAACGTTACAGTATTTTATTTATTCATCAAACATATTAATAACATTACCTTTTGGATGTACCGCGGTGGCGTTTATGGACAATTTAAGCCCCAGATTGAGTGTTTTAGGTTCATAAGAATAAAGTTAGGTTATAGAACCTTTAATGCTGAAAACAAGCAAGATTATCATGAGTTTTTATACAAGTTTGAAAAGCATCAACTTACTTTTTGAAAATTCTATAATGACCAGACCAGACTCACGCACACCCAGTGTTAGCACAAAAAAACCATAATTCTTTAAAAAAAAAATTCTTATTTTTACGCTAGTGCAGTAGGCTAGTTTACGAGTGGTTCCACCTATAAATGCGCTTAGTTTTAATTTAATAATAATAAAAAGCTGAATAGATTATACGGCAGCGACGTCAGCGACACAAACAAAGCAGTTAGCATATTTAATAAGCATTTTATTGTTATTTTTAGCGCGACCGGTCTGACGGCCGAGCGGCACGCGAAGCAACAGCAGACTAGAAGATTTGGTATGTGTGACGGCCAACCTTCAGTAATGGAGAGGCACCGCAAGAAGAAGAAGATCCTCTTATTTCCAAACTAGGGAAAAAGCGTCTTTCGAGTTTATTAGAACAGTAAAGCAGGAGCAGAGCAAATAAAGTAAAGTTTCTAGAATATTGTTTGTAAGTATTTGGAGCTGTACTAAGAACACTTTCTTTTCGTTTTTATACTAGAAGACCAAATCCACTCGTTTACTACAACAGCGCAGCATTGGAAAACTCGCAGGCAGTTTTATGAGGCAGTCACGACGAGGAGAAAGGGCAGCCTACACCACCACGACTAGAACTACATCTACATGGCCTACACTACACCACCACCACCGCCACGTACAAAAATTACAACATCGTGATTGGCAACCAATGCTGCCGATTCTGATACAGACATAACTTCTTTTTTTTAGTCTTGTCACTTTCTAAAATTTGAATAGAGACGGAAATACTATAGCGAATTATAATTCTGTCAAAGTGACGTATAACGCTTAAAATAAGACGATACCATCTGCATGCCATCTTATTTTAAGGCGAGTAACGTCACTTTGACAGGATTATAACCAGCTGTTGTATTTCTGTCTCTATTTTATTCAAATTTTAGAAAGTGACAGGACAAAACTAACATATTTTAAGTTGAGTCTACAACATAATCGCCGCCAACACATAACCATTTGGTTTGTAAATAACATTATTTTGGATCGGAAAGCGTATACTTATTCTAAGAGAAGATAGTCTATTCAATTCAGCTGTTTTTTTTTCTATCTTTGTTTTAATAAAAAAGATTGTGAAAATTTAACCGCCATGAAATTTCAAAGAGCCCAATATTATTTCTCTATAATATGTAGGTGTTTCAAGGATATTAAAATTATCAGCAGGCCTAGCAGCCTACTTGCCTTAAACAAATATCAAATAATAGAAACTTCTAACATAAAAGACAAAATAACTTTCAGAAGAACAAAAGGCGCTTTCAAACAAAACAAATTTGTAACAACAAACAAAATACGACTGACATTTCAACAATATCATCTCGAATCTATCTTCCTTCATTACGGAGTTTGTGAGACATTATTTAAGACATTGACGAATAAAACATGAGAGAGGAGTGACTGTCGTAATAATAAACACGTCACGTCACATGTTGGATATTTTTATTCGAATCTTATTTTACTCAAATGTCCTAGAAATTGTATGTACATTGAGACTGCGAAGCAAAAATATTGTGTTTAATTAAAATGATACAGCCAATTAGTAACTTGCTTGTCATAATACTTTGTATAGTCAGTCAACGAAACTGAAGGAACAACATTAACCAGGGATTTCTTTCAGCAGATGAAAAAATGTTTAGTTTCGTTAACTGAGCAACCCCTTTCAGTTTTCGGTCCCTTACACCCGATATTTCATATAGATATTATGCAGATGATAGAATACTATTAGAATTTTCTACTTTATAACAAATCAATCAGTCCTCTTATTTGTTGGTCCACGTTGAAACTGAAGGCATAACGGGCACAGATGAGGAACAATGGTGTTGCCAGGTTGATGCAAATGGGTGTTATCGATTGAACAAAAGGCTCTCTCCGCGGGACTCGAACCCGCGACCCCGCGTTCACGAGCCACGAGCCCGTGCCGACTGAACAAATTACAACTGCTGGTTGGGTGTGTTTTCATTGTTAACACTAGTTTGAACACGGCATAAAATAAATATCTTCTACATAAAACAAATACTATACTAGATTTTTGAAATAAAACATCGAACTCTCGTTATATTATCTATCGACATTATACATTTTGAGCCATGATTATTTGATATGGAGTAAATAAAATTAAGGTAAATATTTATTGCGAATAATCTACACAATATGAACTCTACCATTTTGCCGGAAGCGCAATGTAATCTATTTTTAAATAATATTCATCTCTATTTTTTTACATCCTTTGTTTTCTTTTACATCAGTTTCATTCTGTCAAAATCTACCTATTTTAGGTCATCTCTATGATCTAGGGCTTTAACAATAGTATTTTTACCTAGGTAGGCTAGGTATTGTTAAACGCTAATCTAACGTAATGCACCATAACCTACGCAAACACTAAGCCAGGAAATAAGCGGATTTTCGCCAAGAATTTTTGAAAATATGTACTCGAAACACCACTATCTTGACTTATACATACATATAATCACGCCTTTATCCCTAATGGGGTAGGCAGAGCGTTAACAACCTAAACAAAGATCGTTTCACCACGTATGACAAGTTTTGAAGGTTGCTTAAACCATTAACGCATACGAGTCCAAATATGACCACCCGTTTTTGATAATTTATATTTGTTTAGTTACCTTTACTGAGTGAAAATAACTGTTAAAAAAATTGTGGTCATATTTGGACTCGTATGCTGTAAAGGGTTAAGATAGATCTGTATATTGCTGTAGTGACAGGTTGTCAGCCCATCGCCTAAATTACAATATATTGAAATCCTCGAATCCATTACCTGGTTTTTACAGCATGCCCGGGAGGAGATGCATCTGGCACATTCTATGTTTTTATATCGCTCCCAGTCCAGCATGGAAGCTTGACTTATGGTGAATATAAAATTTTGTATCAAAGCAATATTAAGTACTGGCGACTTTAAATGTAAATAAAGGAGTCTGCATGGTAAACCACGATGTAAGTAGGGCAAAATATTGCCATTTAAAAATTATAATAGTCATATACACCTGCGATGAACAAAAGGTTTATGATGACAAAATAGAATGGCTATGCCTTGTACATTCGCTCTTCATTTAAAAAGAGTGATTTATAAATTTATAAAATAGAGTTTGACCCGCTTTCTTTGAGGCCCTGTCACAGAATTATAAATAGTACTAGGCCCAGTGCTGTATGTTTTGAAAACTTCAGCCATTAAGCACGTTTTGCGGCTGTAAACCATAACAAACTTGCGTAGGTTATGGTTGGTTACGTAACCTAGCTGATAATAGAACGGCCGGTATTCTCAGTAAATCTATCATGAAAAGTGTATATTTTATTACACAATTTATGTATAACTCAAAGAGACTAACTGCCTTATTGTTCTAGTGTAGGAATTATGCGCAAGAGCAAGGTCAGATTTGCAGCAATACGTACTTGTTACTAAAACAAGATATTTAAGTATTTATTTTCAGCAATTTACACCTGCGGTATGATTCTGACTGGGTCAAATGTGTCAACAAAAACAATACCAAATACATACAAAATAATCCGCCATTTGCAAATCCAAATCCGGCTGAAACTGGACAATGTTGGCAAGCCACCATGGCAGGATGAATATAAGTTGCCGTGGTGTGGCGAAAGCAGTTTTGCTTTACATTACATCGCCATCTCTTGGCTGTAGTAAAGAAATATTTCCTATTACTGATTATTATGGTTATCAGGTTGGGAGACTCCATGAACACAGGTGTCAGAATAGAAGCCGGAATCATCTTACTTATCAGTCCATCAGAACAGGTGTCATAGCTAGCCTTAGATTTAGATCAAAAAGTCATAGCTGTACAGGGTTCATCTCGAAAACCCACTCGTAAAAGAAGAAGAAGTAAGTACCTACAGGTGGTTAGGTTATGCCTGTAATACCCTAAGCAAACTGGGAATAATCTTGCAGTCTCAATGTACGGTAAAATTGTCTTCGTCACACCATGCCACGGTGGCACCTTATACAACCACTACAATGCTGTCCATTCGTATTCGTATGCGCTCGCGCATTGAATATCGATGCGCGTTTGTTTACTGCCTGTGTAAAAAAAAAAAAAAATGTAAATAAAAAAGGAATAGGTTTAAACTATTATTTGCTATTGGTGTGCTTGAGCATGTTTCGATTCGTCTGTTCTTTATGATGCTATTTTAAATAGTATTATAGTGAACTATGAAATCAAACAAACAATCTTCTTCTGCCTTGGATCTTAGTCTCGTATTTATAAAGCGATCTCAAGATTGAGAGCAATATTAAGTATGGATTTGACAGACCGTTTTGTACTGAAATGACATTTCTGATACGAACTCAAACTCGTTGTCACTCTTGAGAGCTGATTATAAATACGGGCCTTATTATCAAACAAGTGAAACCTAGAGATGATCTTGTAAAACAATACAATATGCCGCTCTCGGCTGATGTTCGGTTCCATACAAGTATACAAGTGGCACAATTTATGTTTATTTAAGTCTTCAGATTATTTTCCATATTGAATGTCAGTAGTCAGATATATTATTACCTACTTATCTTGATATTTTATTCTTATGTGCACGCGCATCGAATATCGATTCGCGTTTGTTTACACCGGGCAACGCGCGCGCGCATGTCTTACTGTTGCGTTTATGGAGGTAGAATCATGAGGCACAGAATAAAAAACGTTCCATTAAAAAAACTTTATGTGTTGATTAAAACCACCATTTATCCGTTCTGAAGTAAATGCTGACTATGAGATAAGTAGGTAAATCTTGGCATGGATACCACATCTCGTACACTGTATTTGACAACCCACCTTCAAGCTTTTGGAGTGTTGCAGATACCCCCAAATCATCGCATCGGAGGAAACCATGATGAGCTGTGGCCACTTTGAGGGTACGCCCTCCTTTTTTACTTAATATGCAGGAGTGATTGATCTTTACTGAACAACTTTTCTGTACTTAACCGAAGTGAAAGAAAAAGAAGGGTATCTTCTTTTGACTGTACTTTCTGTCAGGTGTGGGCTGGTCGAAAGTTGTTGCTTAGTCACGTATTCGTGTATCTTTGTTGGGTTTGGTTACATTGTGTTTTGTATTCCAATCAGACATTGTTTTGATGATATGCTAGCAAAGCTATCAGCTGGATATTTTTGTACAAAACCGCAAAGGGAACGAGGACAAAGCTGTAATTCTTTTTCAAAACTGTATAGAGCCTACTGATAGGATGACAGTCCACTAGAAATTTCTCCTCTAAATGGAGGAAAATTTCCATATCCGCCACACAATGGCAGGCGACTGGAGTAGAAAAGTTTTTGCAAGAAACTCTTCTGGCTATTCCCTGGTCTTATCCATTGACTTCTGCAACACTTTTAAGAAGAGATGGGGTAGTGATATTCTGGTCTGGCATCACAAAGGTGACCCTGAACACTTATCTACTTACTACGTAGGTATCTGCAGGGTGAAATTGAAATCATTCGACAAACTTTGAGGGTGAGTTCAGTTCATGAAACTGAACAACTTTCCCCATGGAACATAAGACGTCAGACTTAAAAAAAAATCGACCTCCCATATTTTTTTTCGTCTGATGGCCCATGTGCTAAAGGGAAAGTTGTTCAGTTTCATGGCCTGAACTCAGCCTCAAAATTTGACGAATGATTTCAATTTCACCCGGTAGATACGTGGTAGCGTATCCAAGCCAGTTCAAGCCAAACGAAGAAAACTGGCGGGCAACACCGTGTGTATTTTACACGAATCATTTGTAGCCATACTAATTGTTAAATCATTCAGTGTGCACAGGCCTTTGCAAGTTGCAGCTCGTGTATACGCGCCTAACATCGCAATCACCTGCTGTGACAGATCTGATTATAAATTAATTCATTACACCTTCTATAATAGACTCATTTGCCTAATATCCAACTGTTGTAGGCATCAGCTGATTGTAATGTTATTTAGCACGTGGCTTGAAAGATATTAAAATATATTTGGTTTTGAAAGCCATGCCAATCACTGATTTTTTTTAACTACATCGAGAAATAGGTATAAAGTTTGTCGTCCATGGATCGTGTAATCACACTGAAATATAGAGGTACAATAAATGTTATCGCTCTAATACTCCCGTTCAAAATAAAAATAAACTTTAGCTCAATCAATCAACAATCTATATTTTTAACTGTACTCTATCATCAGCTATGCTCAAAAACTTGTGCCATGAGCCACCATATATAAGAAAAATCATTCTAAGAAACTAAAAAAAGTTATGGTATCAAATTTTCTCAAATAACAATAATTTCAAGAAATAGATAATCTTGTAGCAAGCATGAACTGACTGCGAGAAACAATTACAAATGACAGAAGAAACTTGAGGAGCAGCGAGTTGGTTGTTTGATGAAACTGTTAATGAAGGAACTCCACAAGCATCCAGTGACCCTCACTCCAAGTAACTGACTCCTATCTTCATAACTCTACATTTTACACATTACGATATACATTGCGTTGGCGCTTAGAGAAATTAGCCTCTCTAGTATTTAAAGGGTAACCAGCCGCGCAATGTATATTAAGTTTTACTTGAAATTTTAGATTTTTTTGTTTTATGCTACGGACCCCGGACAGCGGCATGATCAAAGAGACTCATTAATTTTGCACTTCTGAGTGGAATGCAAATTGTTGCGAGAAGTTGAGACGAAGATATCGCTGTCCGATGGTAGCTTTACGTTGCTTGAAAGAAGATGCCTCTTAGAAATGCTGCCTATCTTTGTTACATCTTTGTGTTTTATATATTGAAGTGGAACTTCTTTAGGCGCGTTGAGAGTAAAATTTCAAGGTCGGGTGACGGAAATACGTCAAGAATGGCAACAGGACTTCCGTTGCCATTTGTGTGTCAAAAATGTCAAAGAAGTTTCACCTCATCACGTGTGCTCGGCTCGCACACGCACACACGCTGTTTTTTTAATCAAATTGCGGATCTACCTAACTACCCTATAAAGGCTTTATGTAAGGGCTTTAAAAAGTAGCGCCTTCTAATCGTCAAACGTCACGTCAAGTTATAATGAGCACAGATGTTGCACTGCCAAGTCCCGTATTCTGTAGCAGTTCCGTCAGTAGCGCCCCGCACCTATTTGTGGACGTGCCAAGCCTACTAATAAAGCAGTAACTGTGACTCGAATGTCATTAATATCTACATCATGTGCCGTGTTGTAAGGTCGCAGCTGATACAAGTAAACAATGGATTAGATGCGGTTAGCAACTATGTTGTGTACAAAGAAAAAACTAAGCTAAGGTCAAAATTAAATGGACTGGAGAAAATAGTCATGCATACAAAAAAAAAAAATTTTCCTCTGAGACACAGCCCAGTAGTGTACAGTCTTTTTCAGGATTGAGGAAGGCTCTACAGATAGATGCTGCAGTGCTAAGTAAATTATGTTTTTATACGCGTAATCAACCTAAATCTAAGCTCAATCTAGATGCACGAAAATGTTTTATTATATAATGTTTATTTTATTAGAAGCGTTTTACCAAAAATCTACTTGACCCACATTCTATTTTTAAAAATTACCAAACATATTTTAACCTTAACTAGTTTTAATTAGAATAAACCATCCAAAGTAGACAAATGGATCATTACTAAACAAATTACATCTAATTTAAAACTATTTCAAGAACATTGCGTAATACAAGCTAAATTAATAGGTAGGCAGAGCAACAACTTTGCCCAAATAAGCTTGGAGGCTAAATCTATTAAATTATGTATGAGTTTTGTTTGACTTTTCCGTGTACGATGCCGGCCGGCCGGCTTATTGGTACTTTTAATACGGTTTTTTTTATTAAAATTTAAACTGGTGTTACGCATATCTGGGCTATTGGGCCTACGCATATTGTAGGTAGTTTGTCTTTGAATAACGTAAACGGCGTTTTTTTTTCTTCGGAATATTCTATTATCAGATGTCTGACTTTTTTTATCCATAGCTTTATTTACACATTACAAAAGCTAGTAGAGAGACTTGAGGGTTTCAATGTACTGCAATTTAGACGATAAACTGACAACCCCGTACAGAAATTTTACAGAAATACTCAATCCTGTCCAAAATGCACCTTAATATTACATCAGAAGTGCCCGTAAATAATGTAAGTATGAAACAGAAGTCGTTGGTTGTCACTCGGGTCGGTAAATATGTTACAGATTTACCGTTTGTTATTATGGGAAATGTAACAAAATGGTAACAAAGGCTCTACCTTCTACCTCCAAACAAATAACACAAAAACCCCATTCTATTTTCAGTCCATAACTTTCTGGAACATACGAGCTTGTTCTCGTATAAATAACCGGCGGCCCCTTTCCTAATTTCCCCCTACATTTGTCCCATGACAAAGGGAAAATAAATAAAATACTTTGTATGGAGCCTTCGATGTATAAAATTGTATGGGAGGTTTCCCGATCACCGCTTGTTTCTATGTTAATGTGGATTTTTATGGTTTTTTTTTGTACGACCTCTCTAATATACCTGGCGCTGGCGCCCACACTTATTTTCCATAAATTTAAATTTATAGAACAACAATGTATGAAATTATTAATTCAAAAATAAACCCATAAAGATGTTTGACATGATTGTTTATGGTGTCTTGATAAATGATCCATGTTGAAAACTAGTTTCAACCGGATTGTATAATGTTAACATTATTATCATGGAGTGTACAATTATTATTAAAGAAACTGGTTATTTAAACAAGATCTTGGATCCATATTTATATCAAACGTGATATTATCGATTTAAAGCAAAACAATAAAATTAATGTTGTTTTATTCATTCTTGCATTTCGTTCGTTTTAATTTAATGTTCATTAACATTTGAACTTGTTGCGAATTAGGAAACGAAATTATTTATACCTTGCTAAATGTTAGTGCTAATTAGGGGGAACAAAAGTTAAACAAACATACACATGTGAGCTAAGGATCTCTATCATCGTTTGCAACTAAGTTTATCTTCAGTAGGTTTGAAATGAATTAAATAAATTAAATTAGTATTAAATTAGGTAAGTACGAATCATTTCCAGTATTTCCACAATACCTACCACTTTATCTAATACTGCATTCATAACACATTTAG
>JARACY010002387.1:0-43458 GCA_029255725.1 Scrobipalpa atriplicella | reverse complement strand
AGGATTAGAGATAAATATTTTAACTTTACAATATCAATTTATATATGAAAATATTATGTATGTAAGGAAAAATATTCATAGTTTCACCAAAAACGGTGACAGGTATAACCGGAATCTTAGGCCCGTATTTATAATCAGCTCTCAAGATTGACAGCGAGTTTGAGTTTGAATCAGAAATGTCATTTTAGTACAAAACGGCCTGTCAAATCCACACTTAATATCGCTCTCAAACTTGAGATCGCTTTATAAATACGAGCCTTAGAAGCAAAAATAAAATTGACCAACCTCTTCTCCAATGTGATATATTCTTATTTTATTTTGTGTAATAGAATTGCTTCTGACTTTCTAAAAGTGTTCTTAGGAATATCTATTTGGAAATAAATGTTTTGGCTTTGACTTTGACTTTGACTTAGGTACGTACTTAGCTGATTCGTGCGAGTAAAGACCGGTGAGAATTTTTATTATCTATTGCAGCACAATTACAAAAGAAAGAAAATCTTTTATTTACTATGGGGGCAATTCGGCTGCGCAAAAAAATTACTCAAGGTTGACTAAAATGGTGACCTGTTGCAATCAATAATTTTAGTTAGGAGTTAGTTAAGTCATGTTCTTACAGAATTGTCCTCATTGTATCTCTGTGGATTTGGTTCTTCCTCTGTAATAGTAATGGAGTCCAAGCTGGTAAGATTCCCCATGCACAAAACACAGTTTAAATCCGTTACAAATTGATTTATTTTAGGGAATGGTCTTGTGGTTACTCTGCTGCTCGTCTGCACAGACCTCAAGGGTCGATAACGATGTTTGCGTTAATTTAAATTTAATTGGTGCGGAGTGTAAGAGGACAACAGCCGGGACTGTTTCGCATGGCGCTCCGAGTTCTGAAGACCACTCGCCAGGAAGTTTGCCAACTTCGCTGCATACTTGTTTGATCAACACTTGGCGAGATGCGCTAATTGTACAAGAGCAAACAGTACTTCAAATTGTAATGTGGGTATAAAGTGGGTTTACTAGTCGACAAATAATCCGATGCATTTGTCATCATTTTTTACCTACCACAACATGACATACCAAGTCTTTGAATTGTGATGAAGCAAATTAAATTTTCTGTATGATGTTATCAAAATTTTTGACATAAACGTTTAGGTACGGTTAGTGTATTTGCATGTACCGTTGATACTGACTCCGCCGTTTTTTTTATCACCTTCTTATACTCTACTAGTTTTTAAGAAATAATTTATGCCATACTAAATTACTGTTTTAGAATATGACTAAAATAATTTCTTAGAAACGAATGGAGTATAGATAAAGGAAAATTGATATTAGGTACATAAACTGCTTTCCTTAAAACCTACAACCGCTTTATCGCTGAAAAGCTTAATTATGAAAATTTCCGTAATTTTTCAGGCTAGATCAGTATTTTCTATTACAATTCTGTTCAGACGGTGGCCTAATAGCCCCTCGTACCGGAAGCACTCAATTACATTATAATCAGGGCTCGCCGCGGGCTGGAAGTAAGTGGAGGTGGTTCTAGTGTAATATTATGTACTAGGTAAGTCAATATTGCAGTAGAAAGAAGTATTCTCTAATAGTTGGTGCCTGCAACCTCGTTTGCGTGGAGTGCATGATATTGATAATAGCTAAACAACGTTTTTTTCCGCTTTTATTTTAAATGTGATAAAATAAAGCTTTTCAAACATTTGCTATCAATTTATTACGTCATTATACAATTTATACAGGGTGGAATTTTCAGACCCCTCTCTTGGGCAAGCTCTAAATACTGGAGATGTACCAAGTTTTACTCAAAGGAAACATTTCCTTGTAAAAAAAAAGCAAAACTGAGGTGACCATTTTGTGTGGAAAAATGAAAAAAAAAAAAAAAAAAAAACCTGACAGAATTTCCGGATGAAATGTAAATGTAACCGCGATCAGTTTTGCGTTAAGCTGTCCCTTACACCCCGTATTGCATTATGTCTTGAACGTCGGGTCTATTAACATTATCAAGTTTAAGGAAATAAAAAATTATGTATATTTCTTTTATCTTAAATATTTTATTTTTGCTCATTCCAAAACCATCATCAGCTCATAATTATACGTCCCCACTGAGGGACTCGAGCCTACCCTAGAATAAGGCGATCGGGCCTTAGTCGACCACGTGGGCTCAGAATAGATTGGTTGACTTCACTCACACACCTTTCAAATTCTTCGTAGGTGTGTATTTGCTCACGAGGTTTTTCCTTCACCGTAAAAGCGCTGAATAGACGTACATAATTATGAAATTTGGAAACCAAAAACACATTTGTACGTGTGGTGGGATTTGCATCACACAAATTAATTGTTTTTATAAATATTATATCTAACGATAGCATGCCTCATCACTAAGTTTCATATCTGGCTGCTTCTCTTGTAAGATAGATCGCCTGGCCTCCGAGTAGACTGGACTAATAATTCACAGTTGCTTATGGGCTCCCCTCCTCCCCTCCCCTCACCGCTTTGTGCAGTTCCACTCCGACTGAATTAATTTGAATGCTATTTCATCACAGTTAATTAAATTACTAAATCTAATTTACCGTCGTGAATCACCAGCCATTTACATTTTATTGGAGCCCTTGTGCTTACTTTATAGGCAATAATTTTGAGTGCTGTTTCTGAGCGATTGGGCTTGTGGGTCAACACGAGTGACCCTTGCGAACGCAGTGGCTATTCTGGCGACATAATATCGCAAAAATATGTTGAAGTTCGTGGAGCAGCTAACTTAAGGCGGTTCGATGAGCTCAGTAGCGCCACCACAAGTAAATTTACTGTGTCTCTACTGACGTCACTAAGCTCATCGAACCACCTTAACAAAAATAAGTAAAAAGAGCACAAAGAATAAAAATAAAGGACACAACAAGAAGACGAAGAACGTTGATTCTACTCAAACTCAACTTTATTATCATGACATTGCCCATTGGAATGATTGTGCGATGACTAGAGTCGATGTCATCACATTACATTTGCAAAGAACTTAATTTTAATTAAATAGTTCAAAAATTAGTTTAGGAATCTGTTAGAAGACACTCGGCGAACGCTCTTCGTGATTTTGCTCAAAACGTGCTCAAAAAGCTCAAAACCAAACAACCGCGCGCAGAGATCGAAGGACCTCGAGCGATTTGTTACATATTGTGTTGGTATTTCATTTATCACGGTGGCGATTCAATTTTCAGGGCAATTAATCACTGAACAATACAACTGGCCAGTGGGCAGCGGACGAAGATACAATAGAGAGCGGATGACCTAGATTCTTAAAAAAAAAATGTTTGCTTTAAATACTCGGCTATTTGGATTTAAAAATTCATTTACCATATTTTACGCGTGTAAAGCTAATTAATCTGTTAACATTTAGGTTAAATAGTTCGTGGATTAAATTACCAATAGAAAAGATTAAAGTTATGTAGCTAGACCAGTGGTATCGGGACAGAGTCTAGGATGGAACAAACTCACCTAGGGCCAATTTCTTTAAATTTTTAGACCTATGTTTCTTGGGGAAAGTTGTTCAATTTCAAGGGCGGGTTTATACCCAATTTAATCAGCTAATATTTTTACAATACTAGTTTTATTTTATACTATGTTATGTATTCAATTTAAATAAATAATAATGAAAGGAAACAAATCTATACCTATAAAATGCTTGGTCATGAATGACTCACTGACTGACTGACTGATGGATCAACGCACAGCCTAAACCGCTGATCGTAGAAACCTGAAATTTCTTCGTATGATGTAGGCATCCGATAAGAAAGAGTTTTTTTGAAATCGACCTCTAAGGGGGTGAAAAAGGGGGTTAAAGTTTGTATGAGACAACGTGCTTCCTGGTTCAACATACATCAAACTTTGGATAAACATTCTTTAACAGAATTAATGGAACATGTGTTTCGTATTTTAATGAAATTTGCCCTCTAACATGGTTAAAAAGTGGGAAAAAGTTATTTTTGGGGTAATTTGTTTCGAAGTCGATATCAATACTCTTTATTGCGTGTCAAAGAAGAAATATGAAGTGACAGTGACAAAACTGTCTGTTTGTTTGATTGTTGTTCAATCTCGCCTAAACGGCTGAACCAATCTTGATGAAATTTGGCAGGACGATATATGGTAACCTGGAGACCGACAAAGGCTACTTTTTACAGCGGGAAAATATCTCATTCCCACGGGAAATCTCATTAAGCTGCGGAAACCTAGTAAATTAATAATATTGTACTTTGTAGTACAAATCAACACAAAATTTAGATGTTATGAATATATTATGTTTGATGAGTTAATTACATTTCTCTCCCTTCAGATAATTATGTACGACTTTGGATGTAGTTTAACCAAATTATTAGTTACTCTGTGATGTTAGATTACATTATTAGATTAAAATTTGAAAGTAGGTTAGTAGAAAATTACAATTATGCTTACTTTGTTTAAGTGGTTCAGAAATTAAGTGGGTAGAAAATAATGGTTGTGCTCCAAATATAATTATAGTAACAAAATTTAGTTATTATTAGCTAGTTAGTAGGTACTTTTTGTAGTGCTTTGGCAAGAATGTTTTTTTCGCTAACGGTTACTTATTATTTTTTTTTAGTTTATTTACTATACAACGTGTAACATAATGGGTATATGCATCGAGATATGTGTGAATCTACCCATAAAACTGAACAACTTTCCCTAAAGAACATAGGTCGAAATACTAAAAAAAAAAACTGACTTACCATACTAAATGCGCTATAAGCTGATGCATTTTGTATGGTTTTTTTTTTTTATCTATGTTCCTTAGGGAAAGTTCTTCAGTTTCATGGGTAGATTCACACATTTCTCGATGCATATACCCTTTCTGTTACACGTTGTAGAATCAGAGAGAATACGCAGTTGACGCTCTAGCTCGTCGTCTACGGTGAGCGCTTTATTACACCCGACTAATTAGAGAAGAAGTAAGATTATGAAATAACGAGGTCATTAACCCTTGTTCACCTTCACGACCTCATTAACCCTTGTAATGACGTCATTATTTCATAATCTTCCTTTTATGATTTACTACTGTAAACGTTCACGGCCTATGACGATTATTTTACGAGAACAAAAACTTTTTAAACAAGTGCGTGTGTTCATTTATTGCATCAGTTTATTTCAATGGGCGCTTTTCCACTAGACGGCACGTCAACGGCAACGGCGACGGCACGGCGACGATCACGTGACAATATCTATGGGAATCGATGACATGCCGTGACGGTGCCGTGCCGGCAAGTGGAAAAGCGTGTCATATAATTTCATTGATTTTCATACATTATTTCACCTACGATATCGTCGACGGTACCGTGCCGTCGCCGTTGCCGGTGACGTGTCGTCTAGTGGAAATGCGCCCATTGTGATAAATAAATAGACTCACAATGTTATTAGGAGTAGGTAATTTTATTGTAAGTAGGTAGGTACGTGTACGTCATCCAAATAGCATGGGGTAATTTTATCCGAAAATAATACGTAATTTATCTATTTGAAAATATGTTACATTACAACAAATTACGTATAATCAAAACAATTTTAACATTTGCAAATACATTGTTTATTTGTAATTACCTATTCGTTAGTAGTTATCTCTTCGTAGAGTAGACGCTCGTTTTGCCTACGGTTCGTAGCGGCGTAGTAACCCTCGTAGCGGCGTAGCAGTCGTAGCGCGGGATGCGCACGGCGGCGGAGCAGACGAGAATTTAATTCGCGACGTGTTCGCAATCACGAACCAGACATTTCACTGCGAGGGCAAACATAAGGGTTCGGTGTGAGGTTGGCTACAGAAGGCCTGCGTCATTTAAAAAAAAATGATTATGACACAAAGACTTCCATACAAACTTCCATCCCCTATTTAACCCTCTCAAGAACGGAAACTCGAAAAACCTTATCGTGGAAGGTTACGTTTTAAAAGGAACCTGCTGTCGAAATTTCATGATTCTAGCTTTAGTAGTTTAAGCTCTGCGTTGATGAATGAGTTAGTCAGTCAGTACAGACATTCATTTGTTACATATAGATTGAAAGATGGGCCAACTGAAGTGTTGCATGATGTATGTCGGGTCGCAAGGTGAGGGTACACGGTGACTAATTCAATCCCGCGGAACGGAGCTGAATGCTAACAACCAGCTTAAATGAGCACGTGGGGCGGTGCAGTCACGCATGATTACAAAAATATATTATAATTTTTTATATACTACCTACACTCGGGTTTTTTAATTCTCTTTTAGAATACTTGTTTACAATTTTACACACCTACATATATAAATGTTAAAATTCACTTCGGCCTTTGAGATGAAAGTGAGAGAAAACGAAACGCATCGGTTCGTCGTTTGTTGATTGACTGTTTCATCTTCATTTCGACTCATCAGATACGGAAGCGTCCATGTAACAGTTGGTTTGCATGTGCTTCGCTCTTGTGAGCTTAGCTTGTTTGGATCGGAACGGATTTCAACTCTTTAGGAGCAGCTGTTAAGCATGTTATCCTTAGAGTGCTCCTCCCCGCAAGTAGGCCCTTTCCCACGTGTATCCCTCTGTCGAGATAATGCAATGCTACATACCTAGTAGGTACCTACATACCTACATCATACACCACCTAATTACATAAAATCACGCCTATACCTCTCCATTACGGAGTAGTCGGAGCGTCAACAGCCTAACAATCTGTAGGAATATCATCGCCCTCGGATAATAACATCGCTACATACATAACGTAGGTAGTTCGATCGTTATGTGCTCCCGGTATGATATATGGGTATTCGATGAAGGGCTCAAGCGGTCTATCAAATTTTACATGATACCCTTTTTATTTTTAAGGGTGAAACACGTGTTACACATGGAGTTTGGTTCTGAAAATGGGTTATAGTTATAAACTTATGAGTGTGTATAAAAAACGTGTACTGTTTGTAAAACAGTTCTAATGCAAAAAGACACGCAAGTATTACTAGTTAATGTTAATTAAATCGAAAGAGTTTTATTATAAAGACAGACATTGATTTTCGTATTTACAAAACTTTCCGTCTTTCTTACAAACTATTTGTAAGTGAAAAGATGTCGCGATATTGACTTAACAGAAGTTTGGAATTCCTGGTACAAACAAGGTGCTAAACGATGATGACAGTATTAATATCACCATTACACCGAGTAGAACCTTTCGAGGCGAACATTTATTGAAGAAAGCGGCAGAAAAGCGGCGGCAACACGCGCCGGCTGCTGCAAACTGCCGAGTGGGCTCGCAGACTCACTTCATTCTTTGTTGAGTACATCGATCGAGTGACGGAAGCTAGAAGGGAATACACCTGTGTATATTTACTTATTGAAAAAAGCGGTAGAAAAGCGGCGACAACACGCGCCGGCTGCTGCAAACTGCTGGATCTGAGCTCGCAGACTCACTTCATTATTTGTTGAGTACGTTGATCGGGTCACGGCAGCTTGGAGATATTTACACATGTGTGTGTTTACTTACTGAAGAAAGTGGCATAAAATAGTTTCAAAGCCAAGCTTGTCTCACTGGTAGGTACTAAACCGATCACAGTAACTGGTCCCAATGGCATCATAACGTGCCTTCTCAAATCAGTAAAACGCTCCAGATAGCCTATTTAATAAGTAACTGATGTTGGAAATAATAAACACAGCCATTGATACATTTGTCCGTAAGTCCAGCCATAAAGATAAATCACGTCTGAGCATATCTAAGCAAGAAAATTCTCTACAAACAACACGAGTTGAAAAAGCGCCGCCTGTTTAGGTAAAATATTATTAGTGAGTAGGCGAGGCCGGCAATGAGCGCAACTTTTTTTAAATTTCGAACCAACTCGGTAATGTAATTAGAATTTTTCCAACGGCCCCATTGTGCCAGCAACTCTGCTCACGCTAACTTTTAAATGCTATTATACGGTTTTTCTTTGATTAGTTGGGTCCAATGAAATATCGATATGACTGAAAGCGTCCATGCGGTGCCGAATTGAAACCATTGATTACTTTTATATATCAATACTAGTATTATCAATATATGTACATTTTTTTAAAAACTGCTGAGCAAAATTGGTTTTCATGGAATTCTGATTCTGATTAATGTTGACAATATTACACCCTATTTAGAGCTTTTGTTTGAGTGTATAATTTCTATGAATTATTTTAAATAAAAAAAAAATTATTTCCAATAAATGCACTCGCGGTTATAGCCACTTTTTGAAGCTTTTTGCGTCTCGTGGATTAATGATTTTCCCCTGGGAATAAAATATTTTCCCGCGGTAAAAATTTAGCATATTATTATGTTACCAACTCAAGGTGAACGTAGCTTTCTTAATGGTTAAAGAATTTTTGAAATGGATCCAGCAGTTTTTGAGTTTATTTCGTTACTACGTTAGTAGGTATCTAACAATACAGAAATTTCACTCCCCTACAACTCCCGCTCAATTAGAGAAAAACACGCACATAACAAGTACACGTGAAGTAAACGTAGTAGGGTTGGCTTCCGCTCGACACAATTCGGAGCGGGGCAACGAGTAAAGAAGGCAGATTTGTACGTTCACCGAGACGAGTGAAATATGCCTGCCAACATGCCAATCTTTTCTCTTTATAATATTTTATTTGTATAATAGATAGATAACCTACTATTGATTCTTTGAATAAACAGTTCAAGTTAGGCGATTAATGTGCATGTGATTGTATTTAGTCTACGTTTTGTACTTACTTCTTGCAACGCTTTTTGACGAAATTTCTTCCATCGAACTCCCATTCGTTCCAAGGTACTAAATTTATATTCAAATGAGTGCGACAGTGAGGGTGAACTCGAAAGTCATCGAAGCGCGGCTCGGGCGCAAATAGCGGTCATCAATCGAGGCGGCTTTCGATCAAAGACAAGGGACAAAAGGGCCGCCGCGGAGGGAGATATACGGAAGAGTTATTACACCGGCAAGTGTTCGGGAAGGTCGTATTTATTTGACCTGACGTAACCTGAAGCTCTGTATCCAGTTGAATCAATTTCAAGATGCTTTAGATAAAACAGACGATTAGAATTTTATAGAAAAAAGTACTGCTTTGGTATCATAAGTAGAACATTGTGGTTTCCTTTAAACCTTTTGTTCTACTTATGATACCAAACAACTTTCCCAAAGCACAAAAATTTTAGCTCGTCCAATTTTGCCTTTTCCATACAAAATTGCAGGTGAGGAGACATCTTTGTATGGAAAAGGCAATTTTTTTCGAGGTTAAATTTTTGTGCTTTGGGAAAGTTGTTTGGTATCATCATCAGTAGAACATGTGGTGTACTTTTTTTACATCCTGTAGATAAAACAGACGGTTCTATTTTGGCCAGCGTGTTTCGCCTAATTTTTACTTGTTTATTATTATTATATCATAGGGGATACAACCTAACAGCTAAGCATAAACAAAACTGTGCGTAGGTACAGTGTGAGACCAGAATCTCGCTTAAAAACTTAGGTAAATTTAAAGTTATAAGACAGAGCATTTAAGAAATAAATACATGTCAGCGTACATTGTCTTAACCAAACTGGAAACAATCTCATTAGGTGTTTATAATAATCTCTGGATCTACTAATGACCTTTGTGTCCCATGTAAGAAACTACAATCTCCACTGGATCTCCGGATCAAAAGTCCGGGAGCAAGTAATTAAGAAGGTAGTTTGTTAAAAACTTTCCAAGCGAAAATTAACCTTTAAAACATGTTTACTTTACTCGCTATCCTCAAATCCAGCTTTTATAAAATAAGATCTATTTCATGTAGTGTAGAGCAACGAGCAACTGACGGAAGTTGTCAAAGTGACTTAAATATGGCGTGTAAATATAGCTGGATGAAAAAGCATTTCTCCATTTTAAATTACTTCCTAAAGAAGAGGCATAAAATATTCTGCTTTTTTCCCAGGCCTTCGCTTGGCAAGCGGGCTGGCTAATGCAGTGCGATGTGTTACACTACACTCAAAGAAAACTCTCTTGAAAACCACTATTTGATTAATTACTCAGTGCTCTCTCTATTCCTTGGATATTCCTAGAGACAATAATTGACATTGACATGCGACGCGACGCGATGCGGCGCGCACTTTTGAAGAGCGTGATGCTGATGCAATATAGTTAGAACTTTATTTATGTATTAAAAACGTAGGCATTTCATTTACAAATAGGGTGATGCTGTTCTGACGTTCTGACACTTTCTAACTTATTATTATACAGGGTGTCACCTATTGGTGTCAACTGTATTTTATATGCGCTGATATAAGTACAAAAGTAACGTTTTATAGCGGACCGTACACTCAGCGTTGCGCGTATGGCATGGTACCTACTCATTGACTCGCAATCTCATAAAAATACTCATTGTCAAAATATTGCGAATTCGATCTGTGTGTCGAGGTAGGTTCAAAAATTTGCCTGCGCAAAGTTCTTAATGAAATAAGTTGGTTATCCCCTGGGTAATTCGTTAAACGCCTGAACTACCGATCCCTACGTCCGGACTGACAACACATTTTGAGGGGGAGTGATGAAGTTAGGTGGGGCGATGATGATAAGGCAGCGGGCAAACACTGGATGAGAGCGGCTGAACACTGTTCTTAACTGAATACTACTAAGTAAAGTAGTAAAAGTACTACCTAAGGAATAAAAATTTATGAACTTCAAGATTTCCCAAGCAACATTAAACAGCTGTAAAGTCTGGAACGTCAAACTTTACATATTTTTTATGGAGAAACTTGCGAGTACCAAACAAAAAGGTCATAAAACGAAGGAAACTAACATCTCAGGTTATTTATATTAGTCGTGTCGGGTGGCAAGCGGCAACCGGCTGGTCTGAAAGTTCACTCATATTTTTATATGACAAATGGGCGGTAACGGCACTTGGCTCAAGTTTCACCTCCATTTAAACCTCCATTAATACCTCCAACTGCCTGTTTTTATGTCTTACTAAACTCTCGAGACGCACTTGTAAGAAAATCGAAAATTTTGATTGCCTAGTATTTTAAACTAGCTTTCCACCTGCGGTTTTCCCGTGTAAATTAAGGTTTATCCACGTGATAAGTAGCCTAAGTCCTATTGTGCCAAGTTTCATTCTGATCCGTCTAGTGGTTGAAGCGTGATTGAGTAACAAACATTTGAACATTCAAACATCCAAACGTTTGCATTTATAATATAAGTAGTATAGGAAACGAGCCTCTCTCCTCAGAAAAAAAAAATACCAGTAAACAATATTATCCAATTATCATCCTAAACAGATTGAAGCGATACTTCACACCTGAACAGCTTTTAAACCTGTAAAAGGCACAAGTCTGATCCTGCAGTACTGCAATCATTGCTGGGACGGCTCACCCAACACGGAGATATCGGCGACAAAAAACTGGTGGAAACCAAGCTCTATGGCTTGGAACATCGCCACTTGTCTTCTTGTCGGTCTTCTGCCGATTGTATTTTGATGAGTGTGCACAGCAACTCCTCCCACGAGCTTGTCTCACCAGCTCCATTCTACCATCGGACAACTAGACGCACCGCAAGATATAAGGAGCAAGCTTCTTAGAGATTTTAAAGACATTTTGCCAAATATATTTCCATGCTTAACTGGGATCGATAGAAAAACATAGAATGTGCCAGCTGTTTCTCGTCCCGGGCATGCTATGGAAGCCAGGAAAGGGATTTGAGGGAAACCATGAATTTCTCCAAAAGCAAAGTATAATATTGATAGGAACTTGGATTTTATAAATTATAATTAAACACAATTTCACACACCAGAAAACGGCAGACATTTCCATAATTTAAATATCCAACTTCTAATAAACATTGTCGGTAGTTTATCTTCTATAGCAGAAAAACATATATTTTCCCTAGGGAGTGCCTCTGATATAAAGTAAGCGAAGTGAAGTGGAAAGCTTACTTTGGCCTGCGTCGAGCCTTAATTATATTATAATTGAGTGCTTCCGTAGTACGAGGGGGCTCCATTAGACCGACTGAAGAGAATCGTAATAGAAATCACGACTCTTGCCTTAACTAATTCATGATGTAGTAGGGATTACGTAACGGGTCCGTATTTTACTTTTCTTTGAATAAATTGTAGAGCCACAAACTTGAGAAACCAGATTGTAAATATAGACGACAAAATAAACATACAAGGTATTATTCTAAGAGTTATTAACATTAAAATTAATACCTAAATTAATTTACAAAATAAATTGATTATGTAATCGAAAACTACCATTGTGAAAAACTATGATTTGTCACTCAATATTTATAACGTGTTTTGATGGCTCTCGAATATTTGAGAACGACGTATCCAAAAATACCCACTACCTGTAATTTGTCAGCATCCCACATGGAAATCGATAGGTACCTTGGCCCGTATTCATAATTAGATCTCAAGAGTGACAGCGAGTTTTAGTTCGTATCAGAAATGTCATTTCATTACAAAACTACATGTCAAATCTGTCAAATCCATACTTACCATTGCTCTCAATCTTGAGATCGTTTTATAAATACAGGCCTTAGAGTAATCAATTCTGAGTAAAAACAAACTTTGCGAGAAACGCCTCTGAAACTCTTCGACTAAAAACGGATCATATTATTTTTGCAGGAAATTTTCGGCAATGAATCTTTTCCAAGTTTTGATTGTACACATTCGTTACGTCCTGCCATTCGTCAACGCTAAAGAGTTCCGCTCCATCTAACCTCGCCATTCAACGAGTTGAGCTGAAGTTCGTTTTGAATTGAAATTTGTTAAGACTCTTAAGAGTAATTTATAAGAGCGGGAGGTTTTAACAAGAGCTATTTGTGAGCTCGCGTCGGCGTAGATTCTTTGCGCTTTATGGCATTCATAAATAACATCCGCGTTGCCACTCCCGTGCGTCGTGTCGTGTGGAGCCGTCGGCCGCCTGAGGACGGATTAAGAACTTCACAAGCACTTGAGACGTTTCATCTTAAGTTTCTGTGTGGGCTGCGTTTATACTGCTTCTTGTATTTCCGCTACCTTAAGAAATTTCTTGCTGGAACGGTTACATAAATAGGTATGGGTTTAATTTCTTACGTTTCATGCTGGTTTGGGAGCGACAGAAAAACATAATATCTATGTTCCAGCTGCTTCTATTTTCGGGATTTCTTATTATTTTCTCCTGTAGAAATCAGTTGAGAGACAAGAGTTATGATTTATTGCAATTTAGTTTGACAACCTATATGACATAATACTGATACCGGGTGTAAGAAACAGCGTCCCACAAACTGATAAGGGTTGCTCAGTCATCGACACTGAACTATCACCAGGAAATTCTTTCAGGAAGTGAATTTTTTTTGGCTTTTCCTTACAAAGTGTCCACCTCGATCAGACAATTTGTATTGAAAAGCAAATTTTTCTTTTTCTGTTCCTGAAAAAAAAAAAAAAAACCTTGATATTTAGTTGTTCAGTTTCGTTGACTGAGCAACCCCTATCACTTTGCGGGACACTGTCCTTTACACCCCGTATGTTACGTTTTGCGCAAATCGCAAGTTATTCTTCATTTTGTAATCCATAAGGTCACAATTTACACTTAAATATTATCTAAGTTTTGAATGTCAAAAATGCAAAAAGGGGTCACTCTTGGCCAGATCGATATTCAAAAGCTTAGATATTAAGAAAAAAACTAAACTGCCATAACTGGTCAATATGTACATACACTACCAACAAAATATTATGGTGTATGATCCTTATAAAAGAAATATTCGAAAACATATATATCCAATCAAATACATTCTATGTAATAATTATTGTGTTCTGGCGGTCGTTTATTCACTGATATCTGTAGTCTCTATTATTTTTAGTTCAACTACACTGGTGGCTCAGCAATTACGTAGCGTGTTTTAAGTGGTATTACATTTTATACAATATTAAAATAACACAACGTATTAGTAATGAATACTGCAGCTTTAATTACAAAATGTTAATTTAGATATTTAGACTAATTATTATTCAGTGTTAGGAACTAATAGCAACTAATATGAAACTATTGATGAACCAATCAAATCGGCTACGTATTTTACAATAACACTCGTGTGTTTAATGTGTTTATGTTTGATTTTAGTAATTTACTCGAACTAGGATAAACTACATATACCGTGAATGGCACAAACATACAATTTATTCATATTAATTTGACTGTCATTCAGTACCTAGTAGAGCTTTCGTATTAGCACAGGTAGAGTCTGTGTGGAAAGAGAACCGTCATGGAATTTGAGGGCGCTTATTTGTATTTAATTAATCCTCGGTTGGTCGCATGGAGTTTATGCCTAGTTCTTCAACCTTAACCTTCTAAATTAAATTTTGGAGGTTTATGGTTAAAAATCTAGGCACAAACCCCACGCGACCAACCAAGGGTTAATTAATACAAATCTGCGCCTTCAAATTCTAAGACGGTTCTCTTTTCGCACAGACTTTATTAGGCCACATTTGACATTTCTTTAACGCTCAAGTTATAGGATTTATATTTCTATGCTGATATTAATATTTTTCGTGTTTCTGAACATTGATAGGGCAGGTGCCATAGTCCTTTCCATATCCCAATTACCCAGTCCACTATCACTTCAACACAATAACCTGGTTCCTTTGCTTACACTTTCCTCTATAGTCCTACACTATCCAGGGGTTGTCCTTGGGTGTACTTCTATACTGCATACAGGGATAACCGCCGACATTACTAATATATTAAAGTTATTTCAAAGGGCATCTACGTGTTGGCTTCGGCCCCACGCACGCCTCCCAAAAGTTCGTTTTTTTTTATCAAATTCGAAATGTAAACCTTTGGAAATATTGACTTAATAGTTTGTCAAATTCATTGTTTCTAAAAGTAATAGTAGGTAGGTACCAACCATAAATAATAACGACACATGTTTCTAGGGAAATGTTGTTCATTATCTACAATAAAACCACTCTTTACCACTTTAAACAGTTTGTAACATCGCGTAGGCACAGAATAATAACTAGTAACTAGCGTTAGTGTAGGTACCTATATTTCGAGCTGAGTATATAACAGAATTGGGTCGTAGTTAGCGCCTCTAAAACTAGTATCAGAAGGTATTACTTGCAATCAGTACCGCCTTAACGGCCACTGTTGGTTTGATGTCTTCTCTATTGGTCTCTCTTGTAGTGTAATTAAACAGACCGAGAACAGTTTAATCGATCCCTTGTTTGTACGTGTACTTAATAGTGTAAGTGTAGTTCGAATAGTCAATTCCACCCTTGTTTCTGGACCATAAGCCAAACAATTATCCCAACAATTGAGATTTAAATATTAAGGATATAACCGTTTTCACCGTCGGGCTTGACGAGTTGTTGAGTGTTCTGGCTCAAAAGGACATTTTGAAAAAAGTACACTTTGAGAAAAGAACATTTTAAGTAAAGGGCATTATAATACTCTAACGCTAAGACGCTTTCGTTTCTTTAAAATATAGTTACTTAAATAAAAAACAGAAAACATCAATATTTTCAATAGAGAAACGAGAAATGCACGTTAATAGCATTACGTGGAATTCAAAATGGCGCCCCCCCGTCAAACAAATCACTGAACCAGAAGCCACATTCGCCATTTTTCGTCCGACGTTCAACTTTACCCAAACGGTATCAGAGAAGTTTCTGCCACTCGTAAAACGGATTACGCTCCATCCGACTTTTAAACGATCGCGTTTTCAATCCATCCAGATAAGATACGATCTTGGAACGAATTGAATCAATTTTTGGACAAGATTTGCGACATTAAATTGCCGGTTTCGATCAAAATCGGATCGAGAATTTAGATGTACGGTAATTCAATGAAATAAATTTTCGACGAAATGATTGTGACGTACAAAGTCACGTACCTTTCACATGTTTGATAGCAGGTTTTCGAATACCCAAAATCCACATGTAGGATTAATCCCAAAGACAATAAACAATGAAAAATCTATGTTTAAAATCTTAATTTAGATGTTATTTGTGTTTGATACCAAACCTTTAAATATACAACGTGTATCAGAAAGGGTATATGCATCGAGAAAAGTATGAATCTACCCATGAAACTGAATAACTTTCCCTAAGGAACATAGGTCGAAAAACGAAAAAGTGATTTTTTTTCGTATTTCGTACCTATGTTCTTTAGGGAAGTTGTTCTATTTCATGGGTAGATTCAGACATTTCAGAATGCATATACCCTTTATGTTACACGTTGTAGACTCTTGTACAAATAATAAACTTAAATCAAAAAATATTTTTCTACTGAAAAGCATATTTTTTACGAAAATCCAGCTACGAGACATGAAAGGAATCGTTTGCTCTCTTTCGAAACTCAGAGATAAAGTGAAGCCTGAATAAACTCGTTGCCGAACAAAAACAAAGTTGCTATTTTTATACATACCTACCAAGAATTTCTGACGCTCTTGTAAGTAACTGTAATCGTTGATGAAGCCGAAGATTACTCGAAAATCTCACAGTACCTACTTATGTGATGCTACTCCTTCGTCCCAATCAGCCTGAAACAAAATTTTCCCTTTATTATTTCAACTTTGTGTTCCCCCCTGGAAATCGAACCCGGTACCTCCGGATCGTAAGCCCATGGCTCATACCACTAGAGCACGGAGGTAGACGACTACATTTTATGGCGTAATAATCAGTGACTTCATGAAGGTTGTCTCTGCTGTAGGTATTTGGCAACAAAGGTCATACTTTAATGTTCTCCAACGTTTGTGATGAGGTTCCACCGTCGCAGTGTGTTTGCGTACTGACGATGAATCCCCATTTTACCATTTACTCCTTACAGCGGCCATCTGGGAACTGTTTACAAAACAAATACTTAGATCAGCGTTTTTAAACCTGACTTTGTTTGTATAATTACAAAGACCAACCGAGACTGAAGGCTAACCGTGCGCTCCGAAGCATGGAATCGCATCTTTAATGACAGACAATTTAGGTGATTCACCCTGTCCCAAACAAAATGGGGATTTTGTTTTAATATTTCTTGCACTCACAGTGCTATTCGGCATTCCGAAAGACGCAGGTTCAAGTCCTGTCCTAGACGAATTTATTATTTCGTTGTTTCATATTCTAGGGAAAATCACAAAGAAAAAGAAGTGATAAATTAACATGTGAATTTTTTTGTCCCACCGTGTGGGATTCAAATCAACGACCTCTGGATCGGGAGCGAAAGGTTCAGACACTAGATCACAGAAGCAGCGTTGCTCCCAATAATAGTCTAAGATATAAACTGAAAAACGTGCACGTCAGAAGCAACTTAATAAGTATAAAAAGTTGCTAAGAGACCTTTTCCGGGGTTTTGGACTTCACTGAATCCAATAAATCCTCTTACTCAAGAAGCACTCTTATTTAATAGCCCACTGGTATGTATTTGTAGAAAAGGAAATTGCCGGCCATCTTGGATTTCAGGCACAAGTGGTAAAATGTCAATGCCCGGGGAAAGATCACTTAGCAACTTGTTAGTTTAAGTTGCCTCTGATATAAAAAAAACTAGAGGGATATCTATAACTAGAGATCAATTTACAGCTCAACATAAATACAAAGTGGCGCCATATTCCATTTCGTCCGTAATAAAATAAAATTTTCTAAGTCATATAAATTGGGAGTGGGGTGTAAACGGGGCAAAATGGGTGATGCAGACGTTTTATAGTGTGTCGTTGAATTGTGTGACCGTAAGTCGTGTTTTATCGCATCCAGTGCTTAATAATATCCCATTTTACTGCTCGAACCGAAACAACTTACGGTAAATTGTGGTCGATCGGCATTATTTTATTCTTACCGTTTTCAGCCTTTTTCGTATGTATAGTTTCGTATGTAATAGTACTAATATTAGTTATAAATGCGAAAGTACCACTGTTAGACTGTCTGTTTGTTTGTTGCTCTTTCACGCCTAAACGGCTGTAAGGATTTTGATGAAATTTGGCATGGTAACTTGGAGACGGACATAGGCTACATTTTACGTCGGGAGAAGATATTATTCCCAAGGGAAAACTCATTTAGCGCGGATGAATCCGCGAGCCGATAACAGCGTCAGCGATTATTTGCTCAGGCCATTCCGATCACAAAATAATGATGCCTGTGTCCATATAACCATTAGGTACAACGGATCGTTACTTCAAACTTGACTTAACGGGAGTGAGGTAAAGCAAGTTTAATAAGGGTCTCAGAGGGTCATTACAGGCTTGTGGCCACAGACATAGATTGGAGAAAATTCCGCATGTTAACCTTCCTTGCGTGTACAAAATAAAAAGCTCCGATCATCGGAGTTTTGAATCCCGCTAAATGCTAGTCTGCTGTTGGTCGTTGCTGCGGTCTTACAAATCGGTTGGGTCGGGGTGAAATAATTATTAACTGTGCATTATTCAATTATAAATATACCACAAATAGTACCTACAGTTGAACGGCAAAGAGTTAAAATTTTTAGATAAATATTGCAACGCACCAAAATACGATAGGAAATTTGTTGACGTACGAACGGTTTTATCCTCTGATTTAGCTCTCAGCCCGAAGGGTGAGTCTATTTTTTGGTTTTGTCACACGATGAGATTGCACGATGGCAAAAGGACGATGGGGCCTTACACTCATGCTTTTATAGAGTTTTAAGAGGTTGCGTAGTCTACTACCTAATCTCGGTCTGTGCTTGTAGCGGTAATTGGTGGTGCCAGGGCCGCATTCAGCGACACTCGTGCAGGGCCACTGGGCCCGACTCAGGCGACCCTCGCCCGCCCTTATACCGTTCCTTTTTATTTCCAAATTAATTGCTCTTACGTTTGTTTTATATCGCATAAAATTAATTAGCTGTACGCATTTAATTTAGCCTCGAGATGAAAATTGGTTTGTTAAGTACCCTTGAACTCGACGCCTTCTTAAAATGGGTCTTAGCTTTTATCATGGCCTTTTATACAATTTTTTTATTACTGAAATTTAAAAAAAATAACTTTTAAACATGAAAGTTTAAACAATTAGTGTAACTTTTATCATTATACCGATAATATGAACTTCGGCAGAAATGTTGCGATGCGAGTGAAAGGAACATTATTAGTTTCAGACATTTCTCAGAAGTCATTATCAATTCCAAGAACCGCAGAATGATTTTCCTATAGCTCTACTATCTAGACCGACTTGTGTGTTAATGCAAACATTAATAATTTGGTTTCTATCGGAAATTTTCATCTAGACTCAAGGGTTAAATAAGATGAATGAACCAGCTTCTCTACTGGCATATCAGTCAAAGAACTCGAGAGTTAAATTGTTCTGTAATTTTGTAACGAATGTTTATTCGATATGTTTATATCATTTTTTTATTATAATTATTAAAGGCATCAATATCAATAAACTGACTTCAGAAATATGAAGTTCTTCCTGAAATAACTCTAAAGAGTTTATCATTGTACCTATCAATAATACATTTTCATAAGCCCCTGAAACTCTAAGGCTCGTATTAAAAAAGCGATCTCAAGATTGAGAGCAATATTAAGTATGGATTTGACAGGTCGTTGTACTGAAATGACATTTCTGATACGAACTCAAACTCGCTGTTACTCTTGAGAGCTGATTATAAATACGGGCCTAAATATCCTGTGTCGAAAGTTGTGATTTTATTGTGTGTAGGTATGTTCTGTTTGCCCGGAATAAAGCAGCACCATCTCGCTGTTAATGCGGAAGTAAATTCCGTCTGATTAGTAAAATGAAGCGCGACGTCTTTAAATATGCGCTTGAGTGGATGATCCTAAATGTAGTTCAACTTTGCCCGAACCGGACCGCTTTACAGCCATAATTTATATTTCTTTATAGAGCTACCTATTAAAACTTTTTTCAGATTGCAACTGCTTTAACACTTTCAATTCCAACTGCTATAAATCACTGCTAACCGCGGCAGCTTTCACGTTATGACTTCCTCGTAAAATTTACATTTAAAAGTTAATTTTCTCTGTGCGGGGAGGGCTCAGGGCAATTGTTAATCTTGAAATCGCTCGTAAGAGAGACGCTCGCTGTAAAAATTAACAACATTACTCTAACTTTTCTGATTCGCTCGAGTCCGCTCACGTGGAACTTCTCTAACGATTATACTTTCTGAGATTTTTATGGTAGGTATTGCTTTTCAAATTATTGAAATGTGTGCAGACTTTTCATAAACGACTATACCAACTATATTATAGCTTTTTTTAGGTGTAGTTGGAGCGGCGGCGGAGAGCTGGTAGTTACTCGCTAGTGATTTAAGAATGTACATGGAACTCCGCCATTTTGCTTTTCTTATAGTTATAGCGAACCAGGCTTCATTAGCTAACCCCCCGTTTTTATACGCTCCTGTCGCCTGACCACTGGAACCCTCAGGGAAACTTTTTAGACCCGCCCCGAGCGAAGGATACTTTACAAGAGCGATAAATTTAACCCGTGGTTTTAAACTACCTACTACAATGCAAATGTTTCTATCTTAGAGTAAAAGGACGCGTCCCATTATTAATATTGGGCTCAATTAGTGCGGGTGCGGGGCGGGGAAAGGGGTTCTGTCACCATAACCACGCGGTTACCGCCTCTCCGAGAGTAATTACACTGAACTTCATTTAACTTCCGCGGCTCACTCCCAACACTGCCGCCGCTAAGCACTGTAGGTAGGTACTTACTTTACTTAGCCGCAACAAAACGATGCAATTTTAAGTAACGGACCGCCGGGACGTCTCGGAAATGTTCCCGGGACAACTCGGGAAGTGCCCGACTTATTGCACGTCCCGCTTTTATTTCAGTCTGATCTTCTCATAATGACTGCAGAATGCATATTTTAAAAGTTTTGTGAGCCGTTTAAGCGCAGTTTGAGACGCAGTAGTTATGTTCGCAAAGTGCACGGACGAGATACGAACTCGCAAAGGATTTATTGCTGCTCAAACAAAGTCATTATTTCAGGCTTCATGTTTATTCATTTTAAATGTTACTCTTCTGTAAACTGTTTCTTGGAATAAGTCTTAAGGGATTTAAGTCAGCTGCTTTGCTTGTGTTATGATTTTTTGCATTTACGTAGAAAGCTGTCGTCGCTGTAAAACATACATAAAATGACGCCTTTATACCTGATGGGGTAGGCAGAGCAAAAACGATCTAAACAAAGGTCGTTCAGCCACGTCTGACAAGTTTTGAGGGTTAAAAGAAAAGATCGCTGTAAAAGATTGAACGATATTTTGGGAAAGGAATTGGCTGTATCGTTCTTGTTTCGCAGCCGGTTGGCTCGTAGAGGAAACATCGTAGCGCGCAATCTCTAGACTTATATTAGTTAAGTCGGGATTTTGGCAACTACGAATTGCTACCAATGGCGGCAATTCGGTGAGAACACGACTTTACTAAATCTGAACTTAGATTCTTGCCGTCTCTTTTTGTTTTCTCATGCTGGAAAGTGACAGGTATGGACTTTTTATTAGTCAAGTCACGCCATTTGGGATACCAAATTACTGCCAATAAATAAGTAGGTACAGCTGCCCGCCGCGCTCATAAGTAATCTGTGTGATAGTCCTAATTGAAATATTGTGTATGGCAATCTCTTTAGCCATTTATTCAGAGGAACCTGTCCAGTCTTTAAGACTCTACAGTCCTTCGTAAAAAATTGGCCGAAATGATGCACAACAATCGTATTCGTAGTAAAGTGAAAACGAGGCTTCCAGCGATAAAACCGATAAATCTAAATAGGAACCAAGTCTGGCGCGACTGCCGACCGCCAAACGGCGGCGCTCGCGACCACACGATAAGTGGTCCTAAGCGGACTCAGTTTTATTTAACTGATGCTATCTACAAACAGAAGATAGCTAGTGAATGTTTTTTTAGGCTTTTAACCACATTCGCTCGTTTTCCGGAGCGTTACGTCTGTCTGACTCTTACGAATCCCATTGTTTTGCTCCAACAAATACTCAATTTTACTCCGAGTTACGTTTAGCGACAATTTTTACAGTAGTACTACTTTGTTTTCATTTGTCTGTTCATAGGTTTTGCAATTTGATTTTAAAGTTTCCAAAGCTACAAAAGCCCCAAAACAACTAATGCATGGTTAATGTAAATATTTCAGGTATGTTTTTTTAGACCTTCTTTTTCACTAGTCAGGATCGAGTTGATATTCTCCTTAGTGTATGATTATGCTCTCAATTTTCTGCTCGCCTGGCTTCCAATAGCTCTATGCTGTAGATAATCTAATTTCACACACAAGAAACTGTTAGCATCGCTATTGACATAGTTGTTCTACTAGTTTTAGTAAGTGGATTTTAGAGCACTCTGATTCGAGCAGAGATTCATGGACGACTTGTTACTGAACAAAATGAGACACAGAGAGGGAGCTTGATAGGTATTCGCTTTGGGAATATCGTGTAGTAATAAGTACTTAAGGATTGACTTTTAGAAATTAGAGCTCTCACTAGAAAAAAATAGTACAGAACAAATAGATGCACTATTGACAAAATTGCAATAACATTATGAATCAAGATAGTTTCTAACATTTTAAATAGAAAGCACTAAAAGGTTATTTAAAAATATCAATGACCGCCTTCCATGCCTTCCTAAGACGCACTAAAAGGTAACAAATAATTGTTTTGATCAACTCCCACTTACTTTAAAATATAATATAATTAGAACACATACATATTATTGTTGTTAATTGTGGAGTCTATACGTATATCTATAACAGAGAGTGCTAATAACACCAAACATATTTTGTAAAGGCGGCTTCTTCGTATCTATAACAGTTTAGCTGGTTCCAATTAATGTGCTCCAGGTCTTCAATTCATCAGCCACCTCACCAAATTTTATATTCTGTCACATATTATTATAATATAACTTGTTTTTTAAACACCTGGCGCTGTTGCTTCTAATTTTTCAATTTGTGGTTGATAAAGTTGATAGGTAAAAGAATAAATAACTATATTTCAAAGTTGCTATCGATTCGTGGAGAGCATGACTTAACTAAATCTCTACCAAAATTGTAGACGTCCCATTTTGTTCTCTCAAGATATATAATGACATTAATGTCAGGTGACCATTTTGGTCAAGATTTTGTGCGCATAGAAATCGATACCATTATTCATTACTTTATTAGGTAATTTATTAGGCACGAGTTTTGTGGAGGCATTTAAATAATAAACCAGTTGTTGTTCTTGTTGTCAAGATCTCGTTCGTATCATATCTATTAGATGCTGGTGTGGATTAGGTGTTTTTGTTCATTAACAAAAATAATATAATTACTCGTTTAAAACTCTTTTTTGCAGTAAATTATACAAAAAAGTTAAAAAAATTAAGAAGAAAAATATTTTAGGAAAAATGTAAGTATTTCCACATTAGCGGGCTCGGTTATAGCTTGAGAGCCAGACGTAGCTCTTGGAATCATAATACTGACTTTTGGTTTTTTGATTTTTTATAATATAATTAAATTAACACCCTGTATACATATATTTTTTCTTTTTCAGAGCATCATACCTAACCGAGATGCAAGCAAGCAAAATCACCGTTCAAGTGCCAGTAATTACGGAGCGTAAGTTTGTGAAACCACTGATGTGTTGCCCCGGGCCCTGTGACCTGTGGCCCTCGGTGACTGAGGCCCTCAGCAGGCCGGTCCTCGCGCCTTTTTTTGATGAATTCGTCCATGTAAGTTTCACACATTATCTCTGGGGCACTAGACGCCGGGTGGGATTCTATCCTTACGTTATGGACGTACCAAATATTCGCACAAAGCGCTTGCATCAACTATTTTAATACGAACGGCTAAGGAATAGAACTTCCTAGCGGATCTGTTTCCGGAACGTTATAACTTGGGCCTTTTTAAGGCAAGAGTGAACAGGCATTATCTAGGCAAACATGCTCCATCATCATCTGCATCGTCACTTTTAAGGCTCGTATTTATAAAGCGCTCTCAAGATTGAGAGCAATATTAAGTATGGGTTTGACAGGTCGTTTTGTACTGAAATGACATTTCTGATACGAACTCAAACTCGCTCTCACTTTTGAGAGCTAAATATAAATGCGGGCCTAAGTTTGATTTTAACAATTATTTATTTATTCAGTTTACTACTTATCCCGGTAAACTACTTAGGTTTTAGTATGATTTTAATTTTGTAGTATACAGAACTAATTCATAGCCTCTGGCTTATTCAAAGGTTCTTGACGAGATCCGCGCTGGTATTCAGTACCTCTTCCAGACGAAAAGCAAATCGGTATTGGCCTTGAGTGGCTCAGGGCATAGTGGCATGGAGACCGTGATCATCAACCTGGTAGCTCCAGGGGAAACCCTGCTCATCGCCACCAGGGGCTTCTGGGATGAAAGGGCCTTGAACATCGCTCAAAGATTCGGTAAGTTTCATAATTATATTCTATGCATAAGATAGGAAAAATATTTAGCTACTTCCACTCCAGTAATGGTAAGTTATGCAAATAGTCATAGTCAAATGCACTCGGTGCTCGGCTGCGGTCAGTACCGGACGGTCTATCTTCTGATGATGCTCCGTGGAGGGGCGAAACATGTGTTGAGTAGATTCGGTGGTGTGGTAGGTAGTTGTGCAGGTGCATTGCCTGTGCATGTGCATTTATTTGCGGGTGTACGAACGATGTACTTACCTAATTGCATAACTTACTATCACTTAAATGGAAGTAGCTAAATATTTTTTCGATATTAACTATATTATCATAATATTCTTATGGACTTCTGCAAATTAACACCTGATTCTTTAAATTATATATTCTATGCTCTACATTCAGTAGTAAACCTGGACATAGACGTTTGATTTATGCAGAGACTGCCACACGCTATGATGATGATTATTCAGTAGTTCAGTACCAACACAACACCTTCTTTCTTTAGGTTCTGACGCTAAACAAAGAATTAAAAAAATATGTGGTGTTTGCAAGTTTAAGACAAAATATTTCTTGTAGCACAAAAGCGATCGTAGCACTAAAACAAAACTTCCTTATTAGGCATAAAGACCGTAGTCACCAGGGTGCTCATGGACCAGACCTTCACTTTAGACCAGCTGGAAGAAGACCTGCAGCGCGTGCGACCGACAGCCCTTTTCATCACGCATGGAGACTCGTCTACCGGCACCGTTCAGAGACTTGAGGGACTCGGAGAACTATGCCACAAGTAGGTACACACAGACATATAGTAACGCATGTATCCCTTTTGGGGTAAGCAGAGCATGACCTGATATTGAGCATATTTACTCCACGTTTGGCAATGTACGTCTCTCCAGCCAGCCCAAACAAGATAGGTGTATTTATCATCAAATATCAGGATTAAAAGATTAGAGCAAATTTCTGGGCCACCACATTGTAAGATTTCTGTCCTGTGTTCCATCGACACGATAAGAAGAAGAGCACCCCTACATTGAAATTGGAGCATCAATAGAAACGACGCTGCAAGCTAAAAACCTCGGGCCGACTGGGAAAATTCTCGTCAGTCACCCGATGCTAGATCTTAGATACCTTTGAGAGTATAGTATCATGTACCTACCTATTATAGCTCTAGATTTATAGCATAATTCTACTCCTTCTTAACTGATTCCTACAGCATTCCTGGGGAAGAAGCAGCTAGAACATTCTATGTTTTTCCATCGCTCACAGTCCAGCGCGGAAAAAAATTACAATCATAATACTTATGTAGGTACCTTAATACGTCAGCAGCAGAATTAATAAACTATTAAATCTTTTGCATCCAGATACAGTGCTATTCTGCTTGTCGACACAGTAGTTTCCATTGCTGGGGTGCCATTCTTCATGGACGAATGGGGAGTGGACGGAGTGTTCACGTCCAGTCAGAAAGCACTGAGTGGACCGGCAGGGATATCACCAGTAGCATTCAGCTCACGAGCCGAGTAAGTAAACTCATCATCATTATCTCCCTAGCCTTATGCCCGAATTACTCGGGGTCAACTACCTAATATAGGGGATTGGACGAGGGTACTTACACACAGGGTTTTTACACAGAGCGACTGTCATCTGACCTGAACCCCAGAAGGGAAACCAGAAGGGAAACCAGACCCCATCATGGATTGGGCTTTTGCCAGGTTAGTGGCCAACCCAGCTGCTAGGATTTTCAAGCCGCCAATGCTTAGCAATGGCCTCTGACATGGCTTAACCGCGATCAACGGCTTAACGTATCTTTTCCAAAAAAGAAGCCAATTTCTCTTTATTTCCTGAAAGAATTTCTTGGTGAAAGTTGTTCATGTTTCGTTGACTTAGTAACCCCTATAAGTTTGCGGGAAGCTGTCTCTTACACCCTGTGTACTTATTTATTTCAGGGAGAAGATTAACAATAGAACTCACCAGCCACCGTTCTATTACGACATGAAGTTGTTGGCCGATCAGTGGAATTGTCATGGGAACACAAGAAAGTAAGTACAGACCGTCAAGTATAAAATGGCTTATTTCTACCAGATTTTTAAATAGGTTTTTATATATTCAAACACCTTGTTTGACAAATCCCCGCAACAAAACTTCGGGTACATATAACGGCATGCGAGACAGGGAGCCAGCTCCTTCATTATAAGTCCATAACCTATATCATGTCATATGATTTGAGAACAGAACAGAACGGCAATAGCAATTGTTATGGTTGTGTGTTAAAGAATCTTACAGAATCACCTTCAATGGTTTTCCCTAACTTATAATTATAAAACCATTTCAAATTTTCAGATACCACCATACTCTCAGCTCGCCTTTAGTGTGGGCTCTGAGGGCTTCTCTTCAGGAACTCGCCAAAGAAACCTTGCCAAAGTGTTGGGAACGTCACGCCAGAGTGACAGCCTACTTCCACACGAGACTTCAGGAAGAAGGCTTCGAGCTCCTCGTGCCGAAACCTGAAGACCGCTTGGCAACTGTCACCACTATCACTCTTCCGAGAGGGTACGATTACCAGCAGTTCAGCAAATATATGAGAGAGAAGTAAGTATTTGTAATAAGATGCCACATAACAACGCAAGCACCAACTAGCTTTCCGCCTGCGGTTTCACCCGTGTCAAATGAGTTTTCCCGTGAAAAGAAGGTTTTCTTATGGTGAAAAGTTGCCTAAGTACCTAACCTACACGTATGCCAAGCTTCATCTTGATCCGTCTAGTGGTTAAAGCGTGATTGAGTAACAAACATTCAAATATCCAAACATCCAACCTTTCGCATTTATAATAGGTACAGTAGGTTGCAAAAGTGCATACCTAGTACCGTCTCAAACGATTGAAGTTTTCTTGGAAATCTATGTAGCTATTAAAATATTTATTGAAGATTCTGATTTGTCTTAACTAGTACTACAATATTTTGAGACAATACGCTATTTGACTACTAGTCAAATCAGCAACTTTTTATGAGATATCAAAAAGGCTTTTTTGTATGAAAATACTGGCTTCTGACGTCACTGGCTTGTAAATAATATTGACTACTCAAATCAATAACTTCTATATTTTTAACTCGATTATTAAATCTAAATGTGCATTTTTTTTCAAATTATGAATGAGACCCACAGTTATTTCAGCCATCAGATTTAAGTTTAAACGTTTTGAATTTTTTTATCCACCCAGTCAACATGCCTATTTTATTAAAATCATTAAGTACACACTTTTGTAAAAACTTCAATCGTTTGTGGTGGCACTAGGTATGCAATTTTGCAGCCTACTGTACATTTTATAGTAGGATATGGTTTTGAGAATCTTCCATATTGTTTTTCGCAGTTACAATATCCAAATCAACACCGGTTTGGGTCCGACGGCGGGCAAGAGTCTTCGTGTTGGCGTCATGGGTGTGAACTCCACTATGGAAGTTGTTGATGCCCTGGTAGACGCCATGAGAGCTACTAGGAAAGCTTTAAAGAAATCTTCTCTATAAGATCTGAACCTTGCCTTCTTGACGTTTGAATATTATTATGTTCAAATAGCTAAGGAACCATTTAACATTTGAAAGGCTATTTCGGATTAGAACCTATAAGGCATATCGCGAATTCGTGATCTAACAAAAAGAAAATTATGACCTCAAGAAATTATCATGACATGAATTTTAATATTATTTAGCGTTTATTTTTTTAACCTAATAGGTACTACGCTGTCGATAAATTACAAGGACAAACTTAGTTCAACATTAGAAACCTCTGGAATAACGCGCCCCTCACTACCGCGATTCCTGCAACTCCCACGTCATTTATTATATCAATTGAGGTTCATAATTATCAGCAACTATTTTCTTTAGTCTTCTGTAGTCAACTTTAGTAGTAGCCGTTACTGGTAAGGCGTCCATAAATATTACACCACCTCTCAGCTGCTTTGTGTCTGCCAGATTTTCTGCAACAAATACATTGATTCTATATCTTTTATACTCAGGCAATCAAAAAAAGAGACTAAAAATGGTTTTCTCCATTTTATTTTTTACTCACATTATATTGCAAAGCAAAGAAAGGTTGACCGATTGTTGATCATAAGAATTTCGTATAACTACCAACAGAATGTTACAGGGAATATTCCCAGTCGCGAAGAAAGATTAGAGAATCTTTCTGATTTAAATCGGTTTTAAGCAATGAAGAAGATGATGTGTTTTTAGAGTTAAGGCAACAGATTCCATTTATAGTAGTCCATAGTTTCTTAGGGTGTTTTTTATTTTCGTGGAGCTGGGTACTATCATAATAAGATTTAAGTTTTTTGCGAATATCATTGTAAAAATTTCGGTATCTTTTGTATATCAGTTTTTTCATGTCATTTTCAGGGTCTTTCCTTACCTCCAGATGCAGTCTATCCCTATTAATCAGACATCTAATTAAGGCTGGCGTGACCCATTCTTTTTGGTTATTAAATTTTCTTCTAACTTTTATCTTTTTAGTGTTTTTGTCTGTAATATTATGCTCGGGAGCACTAACTACCTATATCACAATAATCTTGTGAAATAAGAATACAGAAATACAGGATATAGCGGTGTTTACGTCATTATTGTGTTTTTGTTTGCAATGTTTATGCTCTTGGCTCTACTATAAGAAAATGGTCTTGAGATAGACAAAGTTTACGATGAAGAACTAAGAAACATAACAAGCTGTTTGGCGCCGAATTCCGGTGGAGGAGTGGTTGCGAGATAAGCATTGTAGTACCTTATGCATAGGCCAAGGCGAAACCACGCGAAACCTATACTGCCGGCCGTGGAAGGCTAGGAGCTGGCATTTCTGCATGGTAAAAATTCGAATGTCTTTCTCCTTTCATAAATAAAAACTAACAACTTTTTTAATTCGTAAAACTCGCATTAGGTCGAGTTTTACATCTAATCGTCGCACTCTGTGTATTCGCTGAACAACACAAATAGGTAGCGTGGTTTGACAACACTCAACGCCTGGACTAACTGTTACACTTAATTCGCTGCACGCGACGAAAAATGCTTTTATATTCCGGTAAGAGTTTTAATTGCTGTGTAAAAGCGCTCTATAATAGTTGAAATTAAATGCTCTTTAATTTGTTTTGACCTTTTGACGTAGGTATTATTTACGTCCAATTAGTATGAAAGATTTTTAAAGTATATCTTTGAATGATTAACTTTGATCCTTTACTAAGAAGTATATTCATGAACTTTGAGTGATATTTCTAGCAAATGCTGTGTACTTCTGCAGTGACGAAATTTTAGCCCATCACTTAAATTGCAATACACTGAAAGTATTTGCTTTACAGTACGCTTAGGAAGAAAAGCAGCCGGTACCATGTTTTTAACATAACTAATAAGACTAAAACAGTTGGAATTAAGAAGATAGTGAAAGTGGATGGTCCGGGTCTCTCGTATTGATTGGGCTGAAAATGAGCAAATTAATTTAATGTACGGCTAAGAGGCCGTTACTGATTTAATTTTCCATTTTGCTTCATTACACGGGGAACCCTAAGGAGAGAGCAGATGAGTGTGTGTGTACATTTACGCTTAGACCCTTCGTTACTAAGTGAATATTGGTTGTTTTAGTGTAAGTGTGTTAATGCCTACACCATTAGGGATAAAGGCGTGATTATATGTATGTATGTATGTGTGAATGGAATACACTGGTTTCGTTGAACTAAAGAGCAGTTTTTATTGTAAAATAATTTTATCTTTCAAGTGCTCGTGATCTTTAAGAATACCACATGCGTCAAAAGAGTTTCTTGGACATTATTTTTGTTAGCGATTGGGTTTTTTCCGCCCGCGATTCCAAATGCGTTAAATGAGTTTTCCCGTCGAAAATGAAGGTTTTCCGTCAAAGAAAAGTAGCCTTTGTCCTATTCCAGAACCTAACCTATAAGACGCTGTGCACTAAGTGTAGTTTTATTTTTATCATGATCCGTCCAGTGGTTGAAGCGTGATTGAGTAACAAACATCCAAACATACAAAACTTTCGCATCCATAGTATAAGTAGGATTTAAGAAGCTGCAAAACCCTGAACTACCAACTACTTACCGGCAGCTCACGTGCGCGGCTTCAAGCCGGACAGGCGGTCTTACTGCTTTGATGTATAACCTCGTAAATTGCTATAATATTATCTATGACGTGAAGCCCTCGCGCTATCTTCAGACCATTCATTACTCTCTACTCTAGACTTGCATTGTTATTGTAATCATGTTAATATTCCTGATTTGATGAGATGGGCTAGATATCTTTGTATCTGTCTTATAACAGCGGTCTGTTAGTAGTCAGGGGGTATTTGTATCAAGCAAACTAACCTATATATATTTTTTTTTACTTGGAAGGGTTAGCTCTTGACTCTAGACACAAAGGTCAGCGATGACCGTGACAGAGTCGACGATGGAGCGAGCTAACCCAGAAAACGCCTGTTAAGGCACTGGTAGTCTCACGCACCGACGGAACACAGCAAGCTGTTTGGCGCCGGACTCCGGTGAGAGGTTTTTGTAGAATTGTGTCACAGAGTATATAATACCGTTGGTGTATACTATAATGAGTGTTTATATAATTGTAATTATCATTCATGTAAGCAATGAAATATTCGTTGTCAACTGCCTCCGTAGTCTAGTGGTCTGAGCCATGGGCTGACGACCAGGAGGTTTCGGGTTTGATTCTCGGCGAGGGACACAGTATAAAATTTTATTTTTGTAGGCTCTTTTATAAAAAAAAAAAATATTGTTCCGTTTAGACTCATGTGATTGTATATTCAGCAGACAGCTCTGGCCCGCCCCGTGGCAGGTATAGCGGGTCTTACGGGACCCGGTTCTTACTGCTCTGATGAATTGCCTCATAAATCGCCGCTTACACATCTCTCCATCTGCGGGCCACTCACGCCTCACAAAGATCTGAGCACCGCCATTTTTCAACAATTCTTCAAGAAACAAAAAATATTTTGTTACTCCGGTGCTTACATAACGACTACATTTTGTCAAATGCACTTGCAAAAATGTTTCTTTACCGTTCTTCTGCTTTTAATTTTAAGGGTCAGTTCACACCGGGCAGCAACGAAGAGGACGAGGTGCGAAACTGCTTGAAGATGCATTGCATCTCAATGTATGACAAAATGACAGGCTGCACAAGATTGAGTGAATATTCCGAATTCAGTCGTGTAAGGGACAGCGTCCCACAAACTGATAGGGATTGCTCAGTCAACGACACTGAAAATCTTTAACCAGGAAATTCTTTCAGGAAGTGTTTTTATCTTTTGGATTTTCCATACAAATTGTCTTATGGAGGTGGACATTTTGTATGGAAAAGCAAAAAAAAAATCTACTTCCCGAAATAATTTCTTGGTGAAAGTTGTTCAGTGTCATTGACTGAACAACCCCTATCAGCTTGTAGGACGCTGTCCTTTACACCCCGTTATATTGTATTACGCGCTTGAAAAGTGATCGTCGCGTCGCTTTCCTGTGTGAACTGACCTTCTACAAAAGAATATTTTCTTTAGTGTTCTTTAAATCAACGAAGACAAAAACTTTAAATGGCGGCCATTTTTTTCTACTACAAAAGAGATGGTTTCATAGCGGTGGCGTGCTCTACAATTTTTCTTTTCAGAAAAATTCTCGATAGTATAAAATAATTAAAGCCTCGGTGCCAACGGTGTTTTCATGCGTTCATTTGACGTTGCTAATTCAGTATTTGTATTTTAATTACAAACTGTAATTTCCTGGGCAGGAAATTAAGCTCACGTTGAGGCCGTCAAATACAAGCAGGATGAACACTGTATAGGCAGGTAACATAGAATGAATACAATGAACACAAAATGCGTATCACGATAATAAATTGTTAGTCTTAACAATTTAGAATGATTTTTGTAATGAAAAAAAAAGTGAGTGCGTGTATTAATGTACGCGTGTGTTTTTGATATTTTTCATTTCTGTATTTTTTCAATTTTGACATTTTGAATGTTTGACATTTTGAATTTATACATTTTTAATTTTTGACTTTTTTAATTTTTTCGTTTTTGTCAGTTTTCGTTTATGACATTTTTAATTTTTGTCTTCTTGACATTTTTCAACCTGTTTTTCACTCTCAACAATTTTTCATAACGCGCCTAAACAAGTATAACTAAAAAAAAAACAATTAACAGTTATTTTGTAAGAAAATCCCCATGTCTAATTAAATATTTACTTATCTACGAAGTTCGGCAAATGTAGATGGCAAATTTTTATCAAAGGTTGCGAAAAACTTGTGCTCACAAAAAAAATACAAATCTTTTCTCTTTAAGAAGTTCAAAGCTTTGAAAACCAAAAGCTCGTCTGGAAGCAATAATAAAGACTTTTTTACAATGCATAAATGCCGAATACTTTTTGACCCAAATTCTAACAAGCAAAGTCGTAAATTTGTCCAACTGGGGCGCAGGACGTTGATCCCCACATTTATAGCATTTAAATTCGTCTAAATACATAATTCCTTGCGGACAGGGTGCCGTCAAGGATATTTTGGTAATAAATTAGCCAGACCCTTTCTTTATTCGCACCCAGGCGCAGGCGGTCCGGGGATTTCGGTAGCTTGCGATAATGGGATCCTTGTCATCGTAGAATTCACACCTTTGGTGTTATAGGTACCTGTTGCGAGGCGCCTGCTCGTTGTTACAAAGCAACGTTATTAAACTAGTATTTTAATTAGTTTCCCTAGAAGAAGAAGAAGAAGAAGATCCGCAATTCTAATACTGTCTTCATCTGTCTTTCCGAATACAAAACAATAACCCTAACTTCTTCAAACCAAGGTTTAGCTGGCATCTTCTGAGCAATATTCGTCGTCGAGACTGTCTCTGTCACCTTTAACCTTGATGAGGTTCAAGGGCAAACCTTGAAAAAGAAAATACAAAAAGAGTTACATACTTACAGTTAATGCATGCCACGATAGTTTCTGTTACTTCAAATTCAAACCTGAATTTGGTCTAGGAATGTTAACTTATTCATAATACTTGGTCACCATCGAAGTGCAGAAGTGCTAAGGGTCCTCAGGTCCTCCCAGCGGTTGGATGTGAGCTTCAAAACTTTGAGGGCCTTTGGAGTCCACTCATGAAACTACTTTTGGGGCCCTTAGCTCTAGAATGCTCTCTAGTTTAAGTGAGATATTGTAAGGATTATCAACTAAGCTCAACTATTTCTCTTACAGACTTAATGTTTAAAATTATTTTGTGAACTCTGGAGACTTGTGAATATTTTTTAATAAGGGGTCACAAACCTTAATTTTACTTTACACATATAACATTATAAATAAATACACTTTCTAGTATCCATATATGTACAATTGTACATACAGTACTAACGATGTGCATTATTTGACAGAAAACTTGAGAATAAGGACCATATTTTTATGTTTTGACGTTGAAGAGTCAATTTACTATGATCATGAAATTCGTAGTATCGAATGAAATCCTCATTATGATGCCATAAATACTAGCTTATAGCATTTATAGATACATCAGTTTGATAATTTGCATTGCTATTAAATAATTTGCAGGCATACTCTCTGTTTCACAATACAGGTATTTATTATACTATTATCATTATTAATGCGCATACCAGTTAATGTTTTGTAGGTATTATAAACTTGTAATTAAGTTTCATGATTGCCATGATGTGAGTAACGCAAAAGTGTAGGTATCTGCGTCATGTGTTTTTTTAAATAATAGTTTCCCTAAAATTCTAAAGTTCATTTAATTAAAGTTAAGTTAGTTTAATACCTAATTTAATTATAATTTTATCTCGCATTTTGTCAAACATTTTGAAGCCTAAAATGTATCCAAATTTTATATAGAGTAAGAATGAATTTATGAAACTTTTTGTTATACTACAAACGAACTATTTGTTAATAATGTAATATTATTAACAAAAAGTTAGTAACTAATAGTTAGTAATAGTTAGTAACTATTTGTTACACTGAATAAAATCCAAGAACTTCCTCTTCTTATTTATTTCACATAAAATTGCAGATACCAAAAAATTCTTTTTCCTCCATCTTTAAGGTAAGGATAATCAATAAATTTATCCTCATCAACCGCGCCTCAAGCAAGATCTTGCAAGTCCAAGCATAATATACCTACGATGACAGATTGTACATGTCGGTACTTGGCAATGAGCTATTTAAACTGGAACTTCCTGTTGTAAAGGTCTCACGTCCATGTTCCACCATTGTGAGTGACTTCATCGGCCGTGCTACCATTTCCTGTTGATAAACGCTTAATTTTCCTTAAAATAAGACGATGACGGAGACGCTTTGGTTTCTTATGAAGATTTCTTTTCCTTGAGGAAAATAATAGTGTCAAAAATGTTCTATCTGTTCAGAATTACCTTTATTCACATAAACAATGGTTAAAATATGGTAAAATACGTGGATTTCTCTGCAAATGATGATGTATTTTTTATCGGAGTGCAATTATTTTTATATTTCGAGTTTTCCTCAAAGCTGTCAGCTATGAGAAGCTTAATGTCGATTTAATAATTTGTAAACTTATTTTAAAATAATTGCTGTTATGATTATTTTTAATAAATGAATTTCATACAAAAAGAATTAAAACATATTTATTGAATTATTTACATGTATTAAATTGGTTTTAATAATCCAAGTAATTTGACATTGGCGTCAATTCTCGCGGTAGGATTTTAATTCTAATTCTTAGTAGCGCTGTCACTTTCTTAATTTTGACATAAGAACAGGATAAATAATAAACACATGTTAACTTTAGCAGGTGGCATTTAGAATTGAGCCTATTATTCAGTTTTCCGCAATGGAAATAAGAAATAATAATAAATAACGACAAAATATAAGGAACTAGATTTTTATTGTACATTTAATTTAAATACAAAACACCGATGAAATTATTGATTGATGTGATGGTTCTTTGGTACAATTTAAGCTAATTTTATATAAGTTTTATAAAAGTTGTATAAAATAATGCATTTTGCAAGAAATTGATAAAATTTACTAAGAAGGCAAATACTATGCCAGAATGCAATACAATATACAATAACTGTAAGAATGCTTCTCGCAACCGTAGTTTTCCCATAAGTATAGAAATCTCAATATGCAATAAAAGCAATATCACCTGTTATTTGAATCCAAGTATGTTCTTTCTTCACATTTTACAGAAGTATCAATAAACATATCGTATACTCGGTTATTGTTCTACGGTTGTCTTGTATAGGTAATAAAATGTGATGTATGCTAAAAGAGCTCAAATCAGAAATCGTAAACGTTACTCAGTTTGCTTCTAGTTTTATTCCCCTATTTTTAAACAAAATTAGATTGGAAATAAATAAATAAATACATGTTACAAATATATTAAATAAAAACATAAATTACCTGACATTGGATACAAATAACATAAAATGACAAAACAAATTACTTAAATTGAGGTATTTTCAATTTTAATCAATTCTAGATTTTGGTTAAAAACAATAAAAGTTTTGGTGCTTATTTTTAAGTAGGTATAAATTTTCTTTTGGACCTGAGTTGAAAGATTTTTGGAGGTGAGTGGAAATACCCTGTAATTAAAATTACTATAGAGGAACTGTAGCTACAGTTTGGTATTTAAATAACTCATTTTACAACATAGCGCCTACCTACTTCACGGTCAAGGAGAACATGACCTATGGAGTGAGCATTCATACTTTTTTGTTCGAGACACAACACATCGCGTTTTGGCGCGGGGGGAGGTTAAATTTTCCGGCTGCTATTGGCTGACGCAAACATGACGCAATGCAACTGATTAATTAGCCAATCAGTGTGTTAGAAATCTTACTTTACATATTTTTTAACGTGACTGACACATATTAACAGAAATATTGTGACAATCGACAAAAGGGCTAATGTTTGGTGAGTGCATTTGCCCCCGCATTGCCGCTCCATAGGTTATTATTATTATCCTCCTTGTTCACGGTCAAAGTAAGTTAAAGGTAAGGAGATCTAAACGTAGATTTCGAGCTGATAGTTGAGTCCAGACCCTCGTTCGCTCTTCAGCTTGATGTTGGCGTAGGAGAAGCCGACTCCACCAGCTGTGACGGAAGCTTCAGCGTCAGTGTGATCCAGGTCCCGCGCTATGATGCCCTGGAAATAAAGAAATACGTTTAGTATATCTAATACCATACAAAAGTCTTCGCTATTATTTTATTAGCTAAAACTCTTAGGTACTCCAAGCAATAATAAAAAAAAATTTAGTCATAATAGTCGAACGAATGAACCGCAGCCTATGTTGCTTGAAATTTTGTCAAAAACATTAAAAGACCTAAAGTATCTTTTTATTTTGATACTTTAATGTTTTCACAGATAAACTGAGATATCTGTACATCTGTCATATGTCGCCACTATAGCAGTCTGTGTGGATTAAGTCAGTGTAAGTGTAACCTAACCAAATATTGCAACATGAACAGATATGTCAGTCAGACTGACTGAGTCAGTGCGTAAAACATAGATCTAGCTGTAGCGTTCAATTGCAACGCTTGAAACATACCACTAATTTCGCTAGGCATTTGAATGCACGTTGGGTGTCCCAGCTAGGGTAGCGGCACGGTATGCGGTACGCCGAAGGTCGCGGATTCGAATCCCTCCCGTGCGAAATTTTTGGTATCAATATTTAGACCTGTTAAATAAAGGTGTTTCGTGCACTGACCTCGGTGTCAACAGTCAAAGGTCACGAGATATTTGATTATATTTTACCTAATTATCGGTGTTTTAATTTATGATGAAACATGAATATTTTAAATTAATAAATATGTAAATGTAAAGTAGAGATTGATAGAGTCGAGCAAAGTTTTTAATGAAGTTATATTTGTAGATAATTGAAATATTTTTAATCAATTTCGCACTGTTTTCATTTAATTAAGTAAAACTCGGACTCTCGGTTACTTCGTTATCGTTAATAGATTGAAATGAAATGTAGAGAGCAGAGAATAGAACTTTTAATCAATTAAGACCCATTGATTTTCAATTTAAAATACACTTTGCAGTCCTTTTACTCAAACGATGTACTCTAATTGTTTAGATGTAGTGGATTATATTGCAGCAGAAGGCAAGTTAAATAAACAAAAGAATATTATTTTAACGATATTGTGGCGGCATTTCTGGACGCACTATTCCTTAACTAATTCTTAGCTAGCGCTGTCACTTTCTTCACTTTGACATAAGAACAGGATAGCAAATAAACATATGACATTGACATTCCTAATTTGACGTAAGACGTTTTAAATTAGCATGCTCTCTAATTTTACGTAATTTAAATAGTCTTATGTCAGATTAGGAATGTCAATATCATGTGGTTATTTGCTATCCTCTTATGTCAAAATTAAGAAAGTGACAGCGCCACTAAGAATTAGAATTAGTATTATGTCCGCGAGAATTTACGCCAATTTATTATATAATTATATCCAAGCCTATAGTACAGTATCTTACGGGGGTTTTTAAAGCATGTCCGGGAGGAGAAGCAGCTGACACAATCTATGTTTTCCTATAGATCCCAATCCAGCATGGAGGAAACCTATTATTGAGTATAGCTTGAACTAGTAATGACTGAGTGAATAAATTTAACGTATTAGTCGCTGTAATGACTTTAAGATAAGTAGGTAGTAAGTCAACTTAGCCACGGTGTAATTCTAGTTCTGATTAGAAAAAAATTCACTACGTTTTACTGCGTTGAAATTGCTTAGTTGTACCATATATTTTTACTAATGAATGTATCAGCTGATGGATGATACTTAGTACAAGTAGTAGGGTTAAAAGCTTCTGAAAATAAATATAATTATCTAAAAGTGATTTCGTGTTTTTGTTAATTTATCATCAAAATAATGCAGATGACCATAATTAACCAGGTGGCTTACATCACATAAAATATTTAAAGTCTGACTTAATTATTCAATCACATATAATTGATTTGGGCTTAGAGCATTTTGTATTATGCATGCTGCACTGATTTTGATAAAACAAATGGCTAGGTACTTCAAAACAAAACTACTATGCGATATTATACATTAAAAAGTAAAAAAATAAAAAGGAATTTATTTTTAAATTGCTTTAACATTTACATTGATGAGATATTCCAGAAAGTAATTGAAGATACTTGTAATGGGATAATCTCGCAATTTCCCTGTTGGTCAATATGAATTAAAAAATAAGAACTTATAATGATATGAGATAATAATGTACTTAAGAACTAATTTACTTTGTAATTATTTAACAACTCTTCTCTTGCTGTATGTGTGTGTGTGTGTGTGTGTGTGTGTGTGTGTGTGTAAGCAGACACCTAACTTTCGACACGACTCACGACAACGCTGTTCCACGAATATCTTTGTTTTCTAGCCTGTGAATAAGAATAGAGACAGAGACGGTGTCGAAGGCTTTTAAAGATCAAGAAAAATAGTTAGCCACGTATTACCATTATCTACTTCATACCTAACATTTACATAAAGTGATGTAGGAATCAAACTATTTATACTATAATAAAACATATGCGACATTCAAAGTGAGTGCCCGTTCTAGTGATGTAAGAGTTGCTAATAGCTTTATAAACATTGTGAGAACTTCATTCATGCGCAGAATAATGTGAATTTCCCTTAAGACTGGTTTCTAGAACTATTTTGTTTGTCAATAACGGCGAACTGATTGAGTTCCTAACTACAGGTTAATAACTCTGTAGCTATACAAAATTTCAAATACTAGGAATATAATTAAAAAATATAATAAAGTAGGTATAATATTCTTATATGATCCTGGCTGATTTGGACAAATCAAATCATAGGATCATGCATTAGTTATGTTACATTGATATGTAATATAATACATATTAATGATAATAATAATTGATACTGAGATGCTCTCATCTGTAATTTTGTATGGACAAGGCAACATATTTTATTTCGAGCAAATTTTTTTTTGTTTTTGAGAAAGTTGTTAGTTATGTGGTTTAAAGGAATGCAGTACTTTTTTTCACACCCTGTATTAGTCGGAAAGTGGTATTTTGTGATCAATAAAGACCTCATTCCGACAAAAACAAGTTAGTGCCAATTTATTATCAAACTTTAAAGTGTTTTCACCTTACCTAATAACATACGTTTGATATAAACGAATGTCTTTCTAATAGGTACAATGGTATCGATTCGGATGCGCACAAAATCACTAAATCTTGACTAAAATTATCACCTGTCATTGTCTATCCTGAGAGAACAGAAAGGGACGGCAGCAACAATTTTGGTTAGGATTAAGTTAAGTCATGCTCTCCACGAATCGATAGTATTAAGTATTAATAATGTGAATTATTTCGCAATATTTTAGATTATTTTATGAAGCAAATAGTAAACAATTGAGTATAAATCGTAACAGATTCTAACTTTATTCTTACAAAGAAACTAATAATGAATCTGTAGACAAAATATGAAGTGTTTTGTTCTGTAAATGTTTCTGTGTACAAAAAACAATAAATAAACAAAATAATACCTTAATAATTTGCTGTCCGGGATCCGAAAAGAACACCTCCTTGACCCTCTTTTTCAGAGGAATCGAGTTGTACTCAGCTTTCTGCTGCCACAGGAGTCTGTTATTGAAGCTGGACCCCACAATCAGGTCCTTACAGTAGCTGACTCCAACCAGGGCCAGGAGAACAACAAACAACACCGGAGTAGTCTTCATGATGAATAGAAGAATTTGTATGGCACAAAATACACCTCGTGTCCTGACGATCAGTGGACATAGACTGGCCTGTGTCGCGTTTAAATCAATTCTACTTGGTGACTTGGTGAGTCAAGAACTTGTTTACCTTATGCGTTAGTAAGCGGAAAAAACACTTATTTAGGTACTTAGGCCCGTATTTATAATCAGCTCTCAAGAGTGACAGCGAGTTTGAGTTCGTATCAGAAATGTCATTCCAGTACAAAATTACCTGTAAAATCCGCACTCAATATTGCTCTCAACCTTGAGATCGCTTTATAAATACGAGCCATAGTGGTTAGTTGGTTTGTAGAGTCACAGGTTAATGTCACACGTGTTTTGTTAGGTTGTAGTGAACTACGTATTGTCGAACACAAGTAGTGTATGAATCGATATTATAGAGTTTCAAATAATATAAATTAGACTTTCTAATAACTCACTTAGAAGCATATAAAAAAAATCTTGATTAGGTACTGTTCATCGAAACTAAAATGATGTTACAATTTAATTACTTTAAAAAAAGTTATAGCGGTTGGCGTTCAGACGATCCCTTTTAATAATATTTTTTTATCAGAGCCTATATCACTCAATCAGGATGACAAAAGTAATTAAGCTGACTAAAATTGACGAAACCGCTGCATTTGAAATAGCCTATTTGTTGTGGTTTAGTCAAATTACTCTAAATGCGATAGATAACTAGCTTTTAGAATAGCGGCTTTTCACCTGTGCTATTTAGCAAAGTACACTGCTGAAATCAAGAACTTGCTAGAAAGATGAAAGTTCAAGAGCCGTATTTTTGAATCATTCGCATGCAAAATTGTATGGAAATCGCATGCGAATGCTACTCTTTCGTTTGCGAATTGATTCGAGTGATTCAAAAATTAGGCTCCAGGAATATATCGTAAGTACCTTATTTATTATCCTTTTGAATTCGCATTATGGTTAATCTAAAGAAGGTCACAACTGTACCTTCATCAATTGAGTTATAAATTGACGATGTGGCGGCCAGATTATTTATTCAATTGCCTAAATATAGATTGGGGTCATACTTGCGAGCAAGTTACTTGAATTGTAAATCTTATTTCTCAATACTAAAGAAAAGTGCTGAAGACATTCTCATCAATCCACAAAGTAGATCATGTTTATATTATGTTGTACACATTCTTGTTTTCTCTCATATTCAGGAGTTTGATTGATGACTTGCTGTTGTGTCACCTTTCAATAAACCACCTCCCCACCTTCCTGTGACGACAACCATGTCGCAGCATCATGATTAGTCAACTGTTCCGCACGGGGGGAAACATAGTCCAGTGCATTAAGGAGAAATAAACCAACTGGTTGAAAATATTTTGGATATGGTTCACTGATTTGCTAATTATTCAGTAGATGTTGAAATGGAATAAAACAAGCTGTGTGTAATATATTAATAAAATTATTTTTTTACTTGATAGGCTTAATTATGCCAATTTGTTTGGTAAATGGCATGGTTTAGCAATAGTTTCTTAAGTTTTTGAAGTGTTATTTATTCTTATTCTGAGTACATTTTTATTGCGACCAGCCATAAAAAAATCTACACTAACTGGACTACAATGTTATTGATTTGAGGTGGAGGAAGGAAATAATACACGTAGGTACCTTCCTTCTCTATGCGTGAAACCGATTTTTTCGTTTACCTTCCTACATAATATTGTTTTCCACCTCAATGAGGATAATGATTAACACAACACTTATAAGGTCATTCATGCATGTATCGTATCCGTTAGGTTTTTTTTTGTTTATAATTATAGTAGGTAAGGTAAACAAACAGGTAAATGACCACCTGGGGGCCTATTCATCATCATCATCAGTTCATAATGTTCATATACGTCCCCATCGAGGTGCACGAGCTTACCCTGAATTCAGGGCGATCGGGCCTTAGACGACCATGTGGGCCCAGTACGGATTGGTCGACTTCACATACAACCTTTGAATTTCTTCGTAGTAGTTTTGTGCAGGTTTCCTCCAAGTGTGGACAGTGAGTTGTCCCACTGCTGGACAAAGGCCTCCCCTCCCCTTTTTCCCCCACTGCACCCGGTCCCGTGCTATAAAATAACAATACGTATAAGTTTTTTTTTGTAATGTAACAAGATTGAAAGGCAGTAGCTGACAGGTCTGTTTAATTTAATTCCATTTCCACGGTTTTAATAGTATTAAAATCACAAGGATTGTGGAATGGTATGGCTAACTTTGAATCCTTTAATATTTATTTATAAAGACTTAATTTTGGTCCAGAATCCGCAATTAAAACCCAAATCAAACCCTCCTCAAATCAAATCCTCTAACCAAAGGCAGGAAGAAATTGCTTTCAGTGATAAGATTATACGCATCAATCCCGTGTAAATTTTTGTTAACTGTAGGTATTTTTATTCACTGTCCAATTGCTCGAATCGACAACCCAAAAACGATGGACTTGGCGCAGGAAAGTGAGGAAACCCGACCCCAAATAACGAAATCAGATCGGGAAGAAGAAAAAGTAATGAATTGTTTTTACTTACTGTCTGGAAATGACGCTCAACTGAACAAAGCCACTCCACGAGTTCTAACTATCAAGGAATAATCCGACAACACTCAGGATGTGCACATCTGTAATCCAGATTTGGCCAGAATTTGCATAATGCTTTATGTTGTCGCGCAACAACGCGGGGACGGCGACCAGCTTTAATTGCATTTTGGTAGGAGGCAGTGGAATGAAGTTATGGCTTTATCTATGGTTCTATTCTATCTGCTGCGTGCCGAGCTCAATGGGTCTATTCTCGCTGAAATCTGGCCGCGTTTCAACTGCGTTGGCTAGTGTCGTTGAAGTTGACGTTACTGCAAGACGACAGCCAACTGCAAGGGAAGTTTTTTATGCGGTTAAAACAAGAAAAAAGTAATAAGCAAAAGAGTGTTCTTAGATAAAAAATATTTTGTTATTGTGGTATGAGACAGTAGTGGGATTCAGATAGATAGATAGATAAACATTTTCAGTTACGTGTGATTATATCCATGGTATAATAAAATACAACACCGTAGTATCTTATTATACCATGGTTTTATCTGCCTACCCCATTAGGGATAAAGGCGTGATTATATGTATGTATGTATGTTTTATCTATGGTTCTATTCTATCTGCTCATCTGCTGCGTGCCGAACTCAATGGGTCTATTCTCTTCAATATCACAACTACAAACTGCAGAGTCAGGGTTTTATGTATCTAATATTGTGGATCGAATAATTAATGATTAAACGAACTTACCTAAAGTGAAGTTCTATCATAATTATGCGAACATTTCTTTCGAAGAGATAAGTATATATATATTCACACATGTTAGTTACGCGTCTAGCAGTCACCACTCGCACTGTATTTGAGAGCATTAAATTTACTCTTTTTATTTAATTTTTCCTGCGGGTATCCCTGTTTACGC
>JARACY010002386.1:0-43467 GCA_029255725.1 Scrobipalpa atriplicella | reverse complement strand
CCGACAATTTGGTATAAACGCCTAATACCTCGATACGCATTAGAAACATTAGCGGATTGACTTCGCGTACATGTTTGGGGCGAAATCTGCTTACAAAATGGGTGCCTACAACAAAAGTTTCCCCCTCAAACACAAGTAAGACACCGTAAAAATCCAAGTTTATTGAAGCGTCTCAAAGAACAAGAGGAAAAGTCAAAAGCTGGCACAATTAAAAACCTCCCGGAGACCCCACCTCAGCCAAGCGGTCAATATTGCTCGCCGAGACCCTCAATTTTCACCACTCTCCCAGCGCTAATAACAATAATTAGGAATGAGTGGTTCAATAATTAAAAACGGGAAAGAGAAACAACTTGAAAAAGACCAGCGAATTTGCAAAGAAACTCGCCCCGTCCCTTCTTTCATTAAAGAGATACCATGACAACCTCTCGCTTGCGCGTCTCAATTTCGTTTATGATTTTTTTTGCGCCCGCTCGCATCACGTCGGATAAATTAATAAAATTTAAATGGATGCCCTAGCCAACCTGCTGGTGTCACGTTTTTAGCTGGAATTTTGTGTATGCTCTTTGTTTATTTACTTTTTAATCTCCAGACATTTGCATAAATTCAGTTTATAAGTGCTACGCAGAGACAAACAACAGACCAACGGAAAGTTCCGCGAATACGCTTCTTATCTTAGTGCTTTTCAATATAATGTAATTATGATGCCATGGCGGAATGTTATGTCGCCAAATTTAGGCGCCGAATATTCAGCGCAGAAACTTTCACAGGTTTGCCACGGCCTGAATTTATTTACTAATATTATGAATTCTGTACCTGATTTTAAGCATTTGAAAGTTGATATATTGTGCTCTGTGATAACCTTTTTTGTAACAAAATTTGATTACATTCTATAGTCAATCGGCCTGAAACAGCATTGATCCTCACTAAGATTAATAAATAGATTTAATTTTATTATTATTATTTTTTCTACATACGGTTTCGCGGAAGACCAGCGCTATGGCAGTGACCTATACCTCCGTCCGTAGCATATGCTGAGCGTGACCTTTTTGTCGCCTAAATTCCAATTCAATTAAGAAATTTCTTAGGTAATAAGTTTTACTTTAAGAACATGTTTGTACTTATTTGGTGACAAATAAATATTTTCTATTTCTATTTCTATCATAAACTGTCTTGTACGGCAGACATAAAAACCTCACCAAATATTACCATTAATACCACTAATACAACTAATGTCGGGTTTATTTATACGCGTAAACAAAAAGCCTTTACAAGCTTGTAAAGCATAACGTATTACCATAAATTAGACTCTCAAAATGGTAATTTGTATCTCAAAATAGCCCCATAACATACCTGCGATGTCGGAGGCCGAAGGTCGGAATAAAAGGGCGAATTTAAAATCATTAGTTGGGAGCAGACGGGAGTGCATCAAAGAGGGCTCGCCTCTCCAGTTAATAAGGGAAGGTGAGGCTGAGACTTGCCGCCGGAGTTGCCAGCTGTATCGATCTCTGCAGATAAGGTAGATGATTCAGTATTTATTAGTTCATTTGCTATCAAATTGGTCACTTTTTTATCGGTTACTTACTTATTTGATTTTAAAAAATATAAACCGCCGGAGTTGCCAGCTGTATCGATCTCTGCGGATAAGGTAGATGACCCAGTATTTATTAACCCATGCTGCTAGTCAAATCAGTCACTTATATCACGTCAAATATTTTTTTAGTATGAAAATTTTGAAGTGACATAGGTTAAAAAACTATAAGTAAAAGTCATTTGTATACAATATCTTTTACGTAAGTTGGTTAAAAGCACAAGATTTTTGCTATTATTAATAAATCATGTTTATTCGTCTATTAATACACTGGTCAGAATTAAAAAAAATGTTTGTAGTAGCTACTTAATAACTGAATAAGAAGTAGGTTACTAAACTACAAGAATGGTTTATGTCTAAAATTAGTCTAATAATGTAATGAAGCTCTTCTATTCAAAAGTTGCTATCGCTTTTAACATAAAGTGTTTAAAAGAACTTCAATTAAGAAAAAATCAAAAACTAAAAGAAAATTATTAAGTTGTTACATAAAGAGATAACACACATGGCAACACCGTTTGCCGCGGCTTATACAAAAATAATACCCTCGGAGGGGAGCCCATTGTCTCGTTTTACCAGCAATGTTTGGTTAACTGGAGCTGGAAGATGTTGAGTGTGGCATAGTTAGTACGAGTTGTTCTCCCCGCTCTAGGTAAAATACAGGACTGCTTTTAAGCCTACAGGGTTAAAACATAAAAATCATTGGGAAGCGAGAAGGGTAACTGACTGACTATAGTTAGGTAGGTACAGTATTTTTATGTCGCGACTGCCGCTCGGACACACTTGTAGTTGTGCTTACAAACACGCGCCCTTGTGTGCGTAACTACAGCTGTAATACGGCGAACTCACGTACACTACAGCATGGGGTCCCATTCCGTACTACAGTAAATAAGCTTTTAAAAACATCAAGAGATGGCTCTACGGTTAAGTCGGGTAACCCGTTCTAAACAAACATTCATCTAACAGATTTAAACCGTGAAAAACTGTTCAAATAAGTAAATGTGTTATTCCTAAAAACGGGCCTGCCCGGCGGTCTGCCCGGTTAATGCGGACCAGTTTTGTTGTATGACGTTAGGCATCTGTACTAGTTAGTATATTATTATATTATCGGTGAGGATCAATGCTGTTTCAGGCCGATTGACTATAGTATGTAATCAAGATTTTGTTACAAAAAAAGGTTATCACAGAGCACAATATATCAACTTTCAAAATGCTTAAAATCAGGTACAGAATTCATAATATTAGTAAATAATTCAGGCCGTGGCAAACCTGTGAAAGTTTCTGCGCTGAATATTCGGCGCCTAAATTTGGCGACATAACATTCCGCCATGGCATCATAATTACATTATATTGAAAAGCACTAAGATAAGAGCGTATTCGCGGAACTTTCCGTTGGTCTGTTGTTTGTCTCTGCGTAGCACTTATAAACTGAATTTATGCAAATGTCTGGAGATTAAAAAGTAAATAAACAAAGAGCATACACAAAATTCCAGCTAAAAACGTGACACCGCAGGTTGGCTAGGGCATCCATTTAAATTTTATTAATTTATCCGACGTGATGCGAGCGGGCGCAAAAAAAATCATAAACGAAATTGAGACGCGCAAGCGAGAGGTTGTCATGGTTATCTCTTTAATGAAAGAAGGGGACGGGCGAGTTTCTTTGCAAATTCGCTGGTCTTTTTCAAGTTGTTCTCTTTCCGTTTTTAATTATTGAACCACTCATTCCTAATTATTGTTATTAGCGCTGGGGAGAGTGGTGAAAATTGAGGGTCTCGGCGAGCAATATTGACCGCTTGGCTGAGGTGGGTCTCCGGGGAGGTTTTTAATTGTGCCAGCTTTTGACTTTTCCTCTTGTTCTTTGAGACGCTTCAATAAACTTGGATTTTACGGTGTCTTACTTGTGTTTGAGGGGGAAACTTTTGTTGTAGGCACCCATTTTGTAAGCAGATTTCGCCCCAAACATGTACGCGAAGTCAATCCGCTAATGTTTCTAATGCGTATCGAGGTATTAGGCGTTTATACCCAAATTGTCGGGTTTGAGCAGCAAATCCCCAGTAAGCCCTGTAACCGAGATCAAAGGAAGGCGGCATTACGATTGTGGCTCATTTTTTATTTAGCCGGGAGGCCGCGGCCCTGGGTCTCTTATCTTAACGCTCCCGTCTACTTTATGACGTTATAAAGCTGATTTTTAATCCGACTTGCAGGGGAAATTGCCTCAACAATTTCGTTTGGTTTCGATTTCAAACAGGGCTCTGTTCTATACCTCCTCACACATAATCTATTATGTAGGTATTGTATAGCCAGTTTACTTGTGTTTTTTCTATCTTTGTTCCTATTTATATCACAGAAGAGTAAAAGGCGTTGGGAGATTGGGAGCTAGCGCTCCCCCAGCGACTTCTCAAATCAGTGATTTCCATAGCTAGCTGGTCACTTGCTTTTACTTTCACTACCCGCGGTGAATAAGAGATGGCGCTACAGGTAACAGTTTAAAATTGTTCCGTTTTGATTGTTACAGGTGTTTCAATTTGGTCGAGCCTATATTTAGGTATAATTTATTCAGTACTCTAGCGATAGTGATCTTACAAAACTTTTCTGTTGACAGCAACAAATAGCTAAACGCCGTCCAATATGTTTCACTTTCTAATCTCGGGAAGCACGTTTCCCCTGGAGCATATTTTTATGAACAAGTGGCGCCCCCTCGCGGGTCGATAGCAGTTTATGAAGTGTGTCGCACGTGCAAGTGCAATATGTTCGCGTTGTTATACGGCTGACGGAGTGAGGTTTCTGTATAGGGTGTTAGGGACAGCTTCATAAAAAAATTCTTTCAGGTAATGAAAAATATCTCCTTCTCTTTTCCATACATTTTTTCTGATCGATGAGGTCATTTGCAATTGCAATAGTCAAATTTTTTTATAAATTAAAATTTTGTGCATTTTGAATTTGATTATACTAATAAACATTTATTTAATATCTCTCTTTATCTGTTCATCTAAATTATTACCTCTCATTGCAACAAACACATCCTATTTGTAGTATCACATAGTTTTGATTTTAAAACTATTGGAAAAGCGCTCGGTCTGGTCTGTAAGGAATCAATTAAAAGCGTGTGCATTAAAAAAAAAAGCAATTAGTAAAACAGGGTATACAAAACATACCCTTTCGACCGTACCACTCGGCAGCCGACGGGGCTAAAACCGAGTCACAACCGGGCAAGGGGGAGGAGACGAAAGCCTTTTTATGAATAACTAAATGATTTATGAAGTGTACGCTGAATGCCTTCATTTTTTCGAAGGTTTGTTCGCCCTTTGATATCTAGCTGTGGAGAAAAAATCGTGCAGATAATGATATTGCATTATATTTTTAAACAGCGCCATCTAGACTAGAAAATAAGATAAGTTTGTGTTATGTTTGTAAACAACATTTGAAACTACGTTAATAATTGAAAAAAAGAGAATTAAAATTATTTGACAATTCATTTTATCAATGGATCTCTACGCATTTCGTAGTAATTGTGCTACGACAGCTTCTACGCCGTAGAGGAGACGAATTGTGTAGTATTTGTCTACGGCGTAGAACGTATGATCACGATTTATCTTCTAAATTACCAGAAATTAGTATATCTCGTGCCTACTTATGCTTTTACAGCCTTCACCTATGTGTCACATAACTTTATCATAGCAGAGAATAGAAGCACATTTTATTAAACCAGCAAATACGTGTTTTGTAAAGAAAGTATCTTTTTATTCAGCTCCAGCATTGCGTCCGGGAAGCAATTTCTTGGCCTCTCCTTAGTTCTGGCCGGGTTTATGCGGGTTTTATGAAAATAAGCGGGAGGCCGCTCATTTTGGGTCGGGTGCGAAGGGGGGGGGGGGGGGGGGCGGGGGGTATGGAGGGGGTGCTTGTGTTGAGGCTCTCTGTACTATTGAGTCACAGTTACTTTTCGTCATAATAGAAACGATATGTTTGTGTCATATAAATAGAAAATAGTACTAGAGTACTATAACTCTAAGGATTATAATAGTATAATAATACTTTTTGACCGAAAATAGTTTTTTTCTAATAGACGAGAATACGAGTATGTGCAATACTATGCCAGCTATTGGAAGTTGACCGTATGAGTTACTCTACTTGATACGAAAAAAAAGGAAATATTTAATAAAAGTATAAGACTTTTTAAAAATCTCAATTTGATTGCATAATTTTTCGATGGGCAAATAATAATAATAATTTATTATTGTTATACGCAGTAAGTCTGCGCACTAAAAACTATTGTTTTATGACGTGTTTTTTTCATATTTCCTAAAATCTTGGACCAAGTGCTACTATAAGTACGCACGGGCTCTTTACGTCGTTTTCATGGTCTGGAGAGCCACCGCCGCGGCTTTTGGCCTCACGCCAGCCACTGAAATGTTAGCCTCTCTTTTGTTTTGTGCCTTTCTACTTAGAGTTATACCGTTTCTTATTCAGCAATCTAATCTAATCTAATCTAATGTAGCCGTTAAGTGTCCTACTGCTGGGCAAAGGCCTCTCTCCTCTCCCTCCATAACTCCCTATCCTGCGCCTCTTCCGGCCATGACTTGCTGAAGGCGTCCAGCTCGTCTCGCCATCGTCGTCTCGGTCTGCCGCGTCGCCTTCTGTCAGTTGGTGGCTCCCACTGTGTAGTAGTTTTTGCCCACAATTCATCCGGCATGCGGCAGACGTGGCCTGCCCAATCATACTTCAGCTTAGCGGTGGCGTGGGTCACGTCAGCAATTATTCAGCAAATGAATCAAATAATGTTTTACTGTTTTGTAACATTAGGATTAACATTAGGAATATTACTGTTTTGACATAGGTAGTTATGTTATGCGTCTTATCGTGAAATTTAGTTATGTTTTGCTTATGCGTTTTATCGTGAAATTGTACGGCTAACTACGAATTGTGTCCCTAGGCCCTGGAGTTATAAAAAAAAACCTTACGTCTTACGCTAGAAAACAGGTTCGTAATTCGTGGCTCAAGACCCAGTTGAACTCAAGGTTCTACTACTGTGAGAAACGCAGTAGAGTTTGCTTAAAATGCTGTGCCACCAGCTAATGAGATGTTTAGATTAAATCCGAGTGAGATCAAATGATTTGAGCCACCACGACCTCATCACGGGACGCGTTGACCTAAATTCAATGTGGAAATAATTCAGTTAATTTAATTAAATAATTTTTAAAGATAAATAGATTTAGAACATCTGAAGATAGCTTTGTCGTTGATTTTGTTTCGATTATTTGTTCAAAATTCAGGCAATCTAACCGCACAAAATGATATATTGATAATAATAAAGTCCCCCTTTGTATGTAGATTTCAAGACCTGCGAATCGCAAGCCCGAAGCTCAGAGTCTGAGCTCAGATAAGACCACAATATCATTCCACATATTACCTAAAATAGCAATACATTTGCAAGTAACACTGGCTTAGTAACACATTGGGTATCACAACAGCGACCGCTGCCCGCAAACAACCGCGTCCAGATCATTCCACTGTATCTCTGTATCGACATATGGGTTTTGCTGCGGCCTCATTGGGGTATACTCGTCAACCTCTAGTAGCTGAACTTTGCCTCTGTGGTCTAGGGTTCAATTCTCATGGGAACCAAACATTAATTTTTTCAATTTCAATGATTATAGGTTACTGATGTTTTTTTAATTCAGAGAACTCGACAGGATCTGGGTACAGGTAACTGTTAGTGATAGAATCATAACACACATTCCGTCCAACAAACTCGTCCCCTGATTTGAAACGCAAACGGCTAGCTTTGGAAATGAGACCATATTATCGGTGAGCACATTCACATTACGAGTGTGTTTTGGCGCAGTTATACTCCAACAGTGGTCACATTTTGGCCGCGCCTGTCATTCCAGTGGGCACTAGGTCAGCTAAACCTATTTACTGTGTTGAGTTTTGTTGTGATATGCGCGAATAGGTTGTAGTAGTTGATATAGCGGATGGTAGCACATTTTAGATGTATTTTAAAAATAAAGTGTATTCTACAACTATTCATAAGTGATGCCCGATACTTAAGACATGCATGCTTTAGTAGTATAATCTCAGCCATAGGTATTGTAAAAGTTGACTATTTAAAGGAGAAATCTAGACTCTAGATCTAGCTCTGCGTTCGTTACCCCATCGGCGAATGTGCATACCTTCTAGTGTCCTATTTCTAGGACAGGGACTTAGTAGTTGAAATGACGACACTCAACAACACATAACTATGTAAATAAAAATAAATAGTCCAAACTCAAATTCCTGATTTTGAAAAACCAAATAACTAGGGCCACGACCGTCACCTACCGTGCAACTATCTAATTACATTATGAAACCATTATCTGCGACACCTAAAAAAATAGACGCATCAAATCCTTCCCCAAAATGTTTGTTCTTCAAACCTTCCATATCAACTTCCAAATCTTTTACCTCTGTCGCACTGGTTCTCCAATCATCTGTCACCACATTTTTTCTTACCCTTTCCGCCGCATACCGATGCGTCTCGGCCGCGCGCGGCACGTGCTGACGTCATCACCGTCGGCGTCGTTGCCGGCGGTGTAGGAATGCATCGGAATGTGCCGTCGCTGGCTGATTTGTGGCACGCTACTGCCATTCCTGGATACTCTGTTTGGGCGCTTTTCCACTAGACGTCACGTCAACGGCAACGGCGACGGCACGGGACGATCACGTGACAATATCTATGGGAATCGATGACATGCCGTGACGGTGCCGTGCCGGCAAGTGGAAAAGCGTGTCATATAATTTCATTGATTTTCATACATTATCTCACCTACGATATCGTCGACGGTATCGTGCCGTCGCCGTTGCCGTTGACGTGCCGTCTAGTGGAAAAGCGCCCTTTGGATGGTTGAATTTCGTGTCTATTAGCGTCCACGAGAATTGTCAGTTGACGCTGTGACGAAAGTTTGCGAAGTTCTAGAGAAAAAATATTCCTTCCGAGCATTTCTTACAGGCGCAAAAAACTTCGCCGACATGAATCTGAATCGAAGAAAATTATTCCGTGAATCTGGCCGTAAAGCTACATTAAATGATTACTATTTCAACGTACATGAAAAATTAAATATTTTAAGCGAAGCAAGACTTAGGAGTAACAATTATTGAAGGACGTACGTAGTACTTTAATAAATCTAAATATGTGTTCTACTAATAAATCTAATCTTAAATTATTTGTTACAGGAAAGTCGTTCTCGTTAACGATAATGTTGGCAACATCCCCTCCTCAAGTGGCGACGTATCAAAAGGCCATCAAGGTGACTGTGGACGGACCCAGGGAACCCAGGTCGAAGACCAGGCATCACGGCTTCCATCCCTTCCACTTCGGACCAAGATTCGCGCCTGATCCTCTCATGGGATCGCTTCCTTTCAAGTTGTCAGGTAATTTATTTTCCTTCTTCTTCCTCTGTCGTGTGGGTTACAAGTCGATCGACCCGATGAACCCTGGTGTCAGAGTATTTAAACTGCCTAATAGCACAGCTATAGGCCTTGATTTGATTTGTGTAACGACCACTATCAAAGTCAGCAACCGGGACCGACGGCTTACCGTGCACCACGAAATCCTTTGTCTTTTCCGACAATCAGTTGATTCGGCTTGCAATGTCTTAACCAAACTGGGGAAAATCTCAAAAGGTGATAAATTATCAAATATCAATTTTGGGAGCCAAAATCAAGTCAATACTGATAAGTGCTTCACTTTGCTATTCTTTTGTCCAAAATAGGTATAAGAAAAGATTACTTGGCAGAATTTTATATTCTGGTTGCTCTCAATAATATAATAGATAAATCGGAGGTGAAATGAATCTACCTATCTACTTACTACTCACAAAATTATGAAAGTCCCGTAGTCTGTCTAGTCAAAGGCCCCTGCAGCGACTCTATCCGGCGATATTAAATTGTCAAGGCGATAGACCGTCGTCACTTCGCCTGCTTGTCGCCCGCAGAACAGAGATTATGATTACGTAACCTTAACATTTCCAAGAAAACGTGTTTATTCCCTATTTATTATAATAATCTATGCCCGTAGTCTGTAGAACTAGTCAAAAGCCCCTCTAGTGACTACAAGGACAGTTCTATTTGTTAAATTGTCAAGGCGATAGACCGTAGTCACTTTGCCTGCTTGTCGAATGCAGACGAGCGATTGGGATTGCGTAATATCAGTTATGCAAGGTTTCACGGAGAGTAAACCTAAGCGTGTGAGGAGCGGAGCTAATGTACTTATTAAACTAAAGGGATGGCAATATTTTTTGTAAAGATTTAGTTAAGTCGTGTTCTCACCGAATCGATAGAATTGTATGTATGACCTAGACTTGGGCGTAGTTCGAATATATTTACTGCGCCCCAACTTCGCCTCGCTCGCCACGTCCGACGCCTCAAAAGGGGATTTAATTTGGCCGACAACTTTTGCGAAACAATTAATTATCAATTTGGATCCCTCTTTTGTTTGACACCTGTAAGAAGCAGGCGACGCCATTTTACAGAGTTAGTTTATTCGTCTGGGGACTTTGTGAAAACCTGCTTTTCCCTGTATGGCTTATAGATTTTTGAAAGTGTAATTTAATGAACTACAAAGTAATATTCTTTTTTCAAAGTAGTGTAGGTTCCTGCTTCAATGTCTGTAGCACAATGCTACGCTGGCTACATCGTAGCGGAGGTGTAGCAAGGTTCTACGAACCAATTGGTTGTCAAGATTTATACAACGTTTTCAGAATTGAACGTTTATTCCCTCGCATTTTTTACCATCTTTTCGAAACACCGGCATAAGTAGGTACCCGTCGAGGCGAGTTTATTGAGATGCAAGCCTTCAAAATGCTGCTTAGCAACGACTCGCAAATCGGGAGCAGGCAATAGGGAGATCTCCCTATTGCCTGCTCCCGATTTGGTGACTGACTCGTAGCTTCGTTAAAAATAGACCCAGGTACCTTATATAAAATGATTTTCATTTTTTGTAATCATAGTAAATTGTAGTTAGTTAGGTGCGGCCAAGGGCTAATCTCATAGTTTTTACTTACTTCGTTTTTCAAAATCTATTTCATAATCTATCGTGTATTATGTGTTCCGGATTATAGGTATAAAATGTACGCAACGAGTTGTGTATATTGGGATGTAACTCGTCAAACGCTGCTTAGCAACTGCTCCCTATTGCCCGTTGACTGAAAAATGCAAATACCTACATTATTACATCTATATAAAATTTACCTAGATACCTAGGTACTTCAGGGAAATGCATGTATGTCTTCAGGGTTCGGCAGAGCATCAATGGCTTAGTAAAATACATTAAGGCCAAATCTTAATAATTTCTGAGATGCATTTCAGATTGTAAACAGTTGATAAATCACTACTATGATTGCAATACTATCTCTTTATTAGCTTTTATAGTAAGCACAAAAAAGTTGCAAGTGGTACATTCTATAATTTTTGTCGCATTCAATCCAGCACCTTACAAAAATATTCCCATATCATCATTACAAACAAAATGCAGCACAAGTTACCAACAACGCTTGTTATTAGATTTCCTCCCGGAAGTTCCGTCTCTAGGAGCGATATTTCGGAAGGTGTTCAATTTCGTTATGAAGTTGTGAGCGCCCTGCCAATAGGCTCGCAGTGGGGAGTCAGTTGTGTAGGTTAAAGGTCTTTGCACATTACACCGACTCAACGCCAGTTCTAGCTACATTACATACAATACTATATACTTTATTGCACTTAAGAAAACACATACAATAGTAAGACAGATAAAAAAATAAAAGTACATAATAATAGTCCTCCCAACCGTTTTGCGGTGACGGCGGCCAAACTCCCAGAGATCGGCCAACTGCGCGGGACTAGTTTTTAGTGCCCAAGTGTTTGCGCAACACACAAGTGCACTCTCTAATTCCTTCAATCTCTTATTCTGATTGGACAGACTGACTGACACGACCAGAGAGAAATCAGGCGCTGGACCGACTATTTACATGCCCAACCGACAGCATAGACCATCTTACTTTTCGGACAATCAGGTGATCAGCCTGCAATGTCCTAACCAAACTAGAAACAACAACACAGACATTGTCCCCCGCCGGGAATCGAACCCGGGACCTCCGGGTCGTGAGCCCATGGCTCAGACCGCTAGACCACGGAGGCAGTTATAAAAGTACAACACAGGCCTACCTATAGGTAACAACCCCTAGGTCCATTACTAGGTATATGATTGGCGGGGGGAATTGGCGAGTGCAGTATTAGAGATGTTTCATTAACAGTGCAGGCTGCTAATTGTATTCATAATTTTGACCATTAGGTGCCTTTTACAGAACTTTCAGTCGACTCCATGTAATGTGCGAAGAACTTTATTATTGTTAACTTCCTTGTAACCGTGCGCTTTCTATCTCTCAATCTTCATTGCTGTTCCCGTTGGACGTGTGTCACAAGTTTGGAAGCTAAGCAGGTAATGGGTGTCAATTATTGTTGGAATCCTATGATAGAGGAAAGGGACTATGGTTGCTAGGCAGCGTTTGAAGATTCACACGTAATAAAGATACCTACATGACACTGCCTGATGCATTACTTTTGCGAGACGACTGCAAATTATCCTGTTGTTTATCTTGTATACCTGTGGCCACCAGAAATAATATTGAATTTTTCATGGATAGTACATTTTTGGTAAAGGACAATAATTACTACCATTTTTATATAATGACAGTGTATTACAAAATATATGGTCGTATTTCTATGTCCAACCAGTTGGACTAGGTACCAATTTGTGTAGAGTAATGATAATAGGTTACATTTGACAGCTATTAATACATAGTAAAATAAGTCGACAAAGGAATATAAACCCTATAATTTGGTCATGAACGTCAAAGAAATGTCAAATGTGATCTACTATATTGGCTCTACGATTAGAGTTTTTAATTTCATAGGCAGATCTTTGTACGATATGCCTAAGGTCGAAGGGTTCAAATCCCATCTTAGTGAATTTATTTGGAATCTAATTTTATAATTTATGTTTATCATATTTGTCAGGTTTAAGCCCTTCGCCTAGAGGCGTGACTCGGCGAATTAAAATTAACGGTCTCAATTAACAAGCACAACTCAATATAAAGTTAGACCTGAAAGTGAAAACAGAATTAGAAAGTATTAACTTTAACTCCTGTTTCGATGTTAAGTAACTTCTCATACCGCGCCTAAGGCAAAAAGGGAAAAGTCTATCTTTTTCCTCAGCCTAGCGTGTTGTCAGAACAATGACCAACCCGATGAACCCTTGTGCAAGAACTTCTAAGCTCGTATCTATGAAGTGAACTCAAGATTGGGAGCAATATTGAGTTATTTGACAGACAGGCCATTTTGTACTGAAATGACATTTCTGATAAGCAATCATACCAGCTGTTATTCTCAAGAGATGATTATTAATAAGGGTCCTAGATTATCAACAGTATCAAGAGTATAATTCACCTTAATCTTGGTAATCTCTGAGCAGTTGGTGCTTAAAAAATAATTGCATTACGTACAACCAGAATATTATTTCGTACAGTACGGCCTACAGTATTATTACGTACAGCCATTCAATAGTACCTTCTATACCTCAATAGACCTCAATCTTAGTATCCTCAGAGAGCCGTCGTAGTACAGGAGCGCGAGGTGTGTAATTGCGTTAGAGCCCTTTGACGCGTCTAACAAGGTTTGTGCCACTTGCGTAGTTCACGCCTCTCCTCTCACACACTACATCACAGTAGTTTATTAAAAGGTGGCTATTATCGTCCAAACGTTTCATAGGAACAAATAATGAAATCAAATATTAAAATCATGACTTTAATTTTAATGAATTTGCGGGAGACTAGGTGTGATAAGATGGTGTATTATCATGAGTGTACCTAAAATAGGCCAGTCCGTGTTGCCATTCTATTAGAACTACTGATTGTCTTGACTTGTCGTATTTTTATTTTAGAGAATATACCTCAACCTTAGTATCTTCTGTCATAGTACAGGAGAGCGTGGTGTGTAATTGCGTTAGAGCCCTTTGGCGCGTCTAACAAGGTTTGTGCCACTTGCGTAGTTCACGCCTCTTGCTACTAGGTAGTCGGTACACGGTGGCGAAGTGATAACGCACTGAAGGGAATTACTGGAGATAGGGAGGAAGTTTTGGAACTTTATTTAGCTTTTACTTGTGTTTGTTATATAATTAATCGTAATATGCATAAGGTAAATGAGGTTTTGTTTGTCGCGAATGACGGGCAGGCTACGCTATAGATATATTTGTTTTCCGTGGGGTTACTACTAAGTCTCGGTCTATTGTGACTATGATAAAGTCAAAAATGGAGTGAGATAGAGGCTTTAAAAAAGTAAAAGGAAAAAAGATAAGGTGTCGTCTTGTCATTGACTCGATAGAAGAAGATAGCGAATTAGGTAATCGCTTCCAGGTTGCTACCAGGCAACCTTAGGGCACAGATTACTTATGAGCGTGGCGGGCGCTTAGGGGTATAATAAAGGTTGAATATCAGTTTTTTTTTTTAATTAGAAATGGGTTTGCTCTTGACTCCAGTCTAGGTCGGAAGCGACAGAGACGAAGTCGTCGATGGAGCGAGCTCACCCAGAAGATGCCTGTTCACTCTAACTTTGAAGTGTTGGGGGTTGTATGCATTTTGAAATTTTATAATATTCTTATCTTTATTTAACATAAAAATGTACCTCATAATAGGCTAAGTTTTGCGCTCAATTAACTTTTTATTGTTATTATTATTTATATAAGGTCTTTTTAAATTAAGAACAAATATTTTAAGGGTGGATTTCTATTATCAAACTGAACAACTTTCCCCAAGGAAATCCACCCTTAAAATATTTGTACTTAATTTAAAAAGACCATAGGTATATTTTAATCTAAGAAAGAGCAATTACCCTTGCTCAGCGATAGAAGTTAGCGGAAACAATTCAACTCAATTCAATATGTAAATGTCAGTGAAGCTGCCCTCTTAGCTCTTGCCGCCAATAACCAGAGAATCATGATAAATTATCTACACTCACGTTCTCTCATACAGTTCTTCCATGTTGCGAGAAACGAATATATGGATAAGGTTGTTGCATGAGTGTAAGAGAGAGATAAATTGGTGTCAAATACATTTTATTGCTGTTAGGAATCCCTTATACTAAGTACCTTACACTACCTATCGCACCGTACCTTGGAGTCTGTCTGGGGGCAGTGGATAAGATTCCTGTTGTAAGAAATTGCATAATATCCTGGGCCATATTTCTCTATCTCACGTTCATAAAAAATGTGTACAAGGAATTAAGTTTAAGTTTTTATATGGATTAGTTTGACTATCGTCACTGAAAACTGAGGTGCCTTGATGAGTGGACAAACCGCTAAATTGAAGGCACAAAGTGACTACATACAAAAACCTAGGGTTGAAGTGAAGAAAGAGTAAAGTCACTACTCCTACCGACTCCACTTTTAGCACATCCCCGCGTGTGTGCGCCACTTAAAGTCGCAGCCTCGCAATATTAATGAGAGAGCCTTAGAGAAAATTAAATATAGCATTAGGCCCGGAAGCCCCGGATTGTGGGGGTCGAGGGGGGCAGGGGGAGGCAACCCTTCCTTCGCGACAATACGGGTGCATAATTACGCATTTGTAAATTTTAAATGTCCCACCCACCTCATACAGCCTTTTGTATGGCGTGATTCGCGCTTTCACGGCCTTTAAATGCTCCCGAATGAATCTGTATGATGATTACGCGTTGGATTACACGACGAGCTGTTTTCATAAAACCACTTTGTTGTCACATAAAACGATTTCGTTTATGTCAAATAAAAATATTTTATTTTGTGTAATGACACTTAGGATGGTAAGTACCACACCCGCGAGCGCCTATTAAGGTCACTTTATGTATGTAGGTACATGATAATTGATAACTAACAAAATTATTGGCGCATAAGATATTGCACCATAGGTCGAGATACTATTTCTAGTGGGACATTAAATGCTTGATTGTATTGTAACCGTACATTTCTTTGGTATTATAAAAGAGTTGAACTTATCAGAGTTTTTGTTGTTATAACTTCTCAAGGCTAGGATTTCAAACTTTCTGCGACCTCATTAGGCAAGTCTTTTGTAATCTATAAACAAGAAAACATCTCAACCTTCAGCGGCACCCCATCGCAGCTATTTGCTCTTTCCTACACCGAAAGGTTAATTAAGCAAAACAAAAAGGGGTTAAACAAAATCAATAGACGCAAATTCATTAAGGCGCTAAGCAGATTGAAAATCCAACATGGCGCTCAAGATGGCGGGTTAAGGCGCGGTGACAAAGAGGCGTCGTTAGTTCGCGAGCCCTCTTATTAACCTTATGATGTACGGAGGGCATCAGTCTTCCCGCCTCGCTAGTGACGTCACTCCTCCCTATCTACCCAAGCCTATGATAAGTTACACTACTCAAACTTGTAGTTGTATGACTGGCAAACCTAAAGCCATCCAATTAATAAGGGCCTACGCAAGTTTCGAGTAAACGAAACGCACACTCTTGACACGTAACGTGAGATTACGGAAATTAATTTCACTTGTTTGTTGTTCGTGAATGTTTCACAACAGTTTTCACTTCGTAGCTTGTTAACGAAATACGTCTAAGAAGGAGGATCCTTATGTAACTGGAAATGATCTTCTTCTGTAAATATGTGTCAAAGCACTCTGGGAAATGTGTAACGATAAGGGCTCCCTGTGAGACATTAATTACCTACATATCATAATTAGATGCCTAAAAAGTACGGCCGGCACTATCCTACCCATCTATTCTGTGACCCTAACCAGACTACCTCTAGATATAGTTAAGACAATCATCGAGCAAAGTTTGTATCAAATTTATAGATCGAGTAAATATTGAACGGGTTTAATCCTGCATTCAGTAGACATACTATTAATCTAAATGAATGCCGTAATCTTAAATGTGACTTTAGTAGTCATAGCTTAAAGGAGCCCGTCTCAAACGGCCATCCTGAATTGAAAGCATCCCAAAACAAAAGAAAAAGGGCAACCGTTCAGCCGTTCAGGGAGTGATGTTCGAAGAAATGTAAAATAATTACGGCGAAGTGCTTTCGAACCCTTTCCCTAATCACCACGAGGGTCTCGGGACCCGTTAAAAAATTCCGCCCTAATCCGAGAACATCGGAATCACACTAAAATCGTGAACACTTTTATCCGGGTAATCCGCTCGTCTTCGCGGATTAGCGCGAGTAGAAAAATGCAAGACGCAATCTAGCAAATGGCATTAAAATGTTTGGGTTGAACCCTCTCGGCGCGATTTCTCAAAGTCCGGGTAAAAAACCCCTTTCGCGGCGCCGGGCGCTACCGGGCGGCGGCGGCGGCGGCGGCGGCGGCGGCGGAGCGCAAGGCACGTCTTCGGGTGCGGCCAATACTTTACTCTACCTGGGCTGCATAATCTTGGCACTTTGCAAAAATTATTTTCATTTAATATTAAAGTAAAGAACGTAAAATAGTAGTTAATTTTGCTAATGGGTTTTAGTTTTATCTTGCTTCTACTAGCCTAGGGTGAGACTAGCGGTGACCGATACAGAATCGACGATGGTACGAACTTAATCAAAAGACGCTTTAATGGCTCTGGTAATCCTATACACCGCCGAATCCTACTACCTAAATATTATAAATGCGAAAGTTTGGATGTTTGTAACTCAATCACGCTTTAACCACTGGACTGATCGGGATAAAACTTATCACACATGATGTATCACATTGTCCTGGAATAGGCTACTTTTCACCGCGGGAAAGCCTGAAAACTCATTTATAACACGGATGAAATCGCGGCGCAAATCTATAATCAATAAATAATTTCATTAGTCTAGTCTAGGTAAATAATAATAAAATCTACATCTGGAATGCAGACTTGTTCTGACCTCATTACTTACACACACCACAAACAAACAAAGTATCAAGATTGCTCGATCTCAAAATAGGGCGATTACACACAGTGCACCCAACACAAAGAATTCAGGAACATTTTTAACGGATGCAAATCGTCTGCGCTGCCCTCTGCCGGCGCTCGGTGGGAATACCAAATGAAACAATGTGAAACCATTTCTCATGTCATTGATAAAAGGGGTTTTTATTTCAGAGATTTTTCTGGTTGAATTCAAAATTTTAGGGGTTTTGAGTTGAGTGAGGCTGAATCATAATAATTACCTATGCTTTAAAATGTTTTTATGAACTATTGGTACATATTTATGTTTTATCGTGGCCTGCAAATACCTACTACCAATGGGTTTTTCGATTTCACTGCGAGCTAACTATAAGCCCTTGTAAAACAATCTATTGCCTTTCCTTTTTCCCCGTGCTAAAACTAAAACTGTGCATAGGGTGGGCAATCTTAGGTCGCCGCCGCCGTCTGTTGTTTTTGTTTTATCTCATTTTGTGCCAAGTCTTCTACCCCGTCTGTAACGGATATTGAAAGAATGGAAATTAAAAAAAAAACAGTAAAAGAAATGGAAAAGATGATGACTAATGATTAACCTCGTTAGCTTTGCGCAGCTACCATACGGCAGTTAATATTTTATTAGAAAAGCGGCTTTTAGTATTATAGGTACTGTTTATCTCGTGTATGGGCTTTCGGGTGTATGTAAGTAGAAAATAGCATAAGCTTAGTTTTAACAGTATGAGCAAATAAACTAGTAAGTAATACTCAAAAACTGTAATCCTAGTAATGTAATGCAGTTATTCTCATATTTACCAAGACGCTTCTAGCCCGCCCGAGTTATTTCTTCTGTGCAGTATTTTCTCTTAGACCTGATGCAGCCGCCTCCAGCCCACTGTGCACTTATTAAAATGCTATTAAAATTTCTGCATGGCTCGCACTTTATTAAAAGTTTGTTTTATGAAGCTGCTTGTCCGCTTCTACGGAGAGTGGCTCTCTTAGAATTATTTATGTAAGTTCCTCTATGATGCATAATATGTTGGCGGTGAAGATTGCGAAATATCTCTGTAGGTATTAACTTTTAATTCATATGTACTTGTTATTCAAAGTACTGTAATAAAAGTAAAAAAAAACTTATAAAGTAGGTATGTTAAAAAAAAAAAAAAACTAATTTCCCTGGTGCGGAAATCCTAATATTTTCAGATTGAGTCAAACGAGAGGCTTCTTAATTTTGACATCATTCTTGGTTTTCAATTTTACTATTTGCTATCCTAATAAATCAATTTACCTTACGTAACACACTTTTCATTTGTCTGAATATTAAATAACATACAAAAAACTCCGAAATAAAATATCACATTGTAGCATAAAACCATTATGACAAAATAAAATAGGAAATGTGTTTCGGCGTCATAATTTCAAGTTGACATTTTTAAGCGCATAAATTAACGAAGTTTGCCGTCGCGACCCCGTATATTCAGCTTAACCCTTTAGCACCCACCTTGGGTAATTCCCACCCGGGTCTACCCGACCCTTTCACCAATAGAATATATTACAGGCCATTTTATGTCGCAGATAGCGTCGCTGCTAAAATGTAAAACGCATTATTTTGAATCCGACCGCTTAGTCTTTATAGTAGCTTGCGAGTCAGTGCGATTAGACGAACAGCTTTTTAGGATAATCCTACAGGTTTATGAGGGCAGCTTTTGTGCTTTTACGATAATTATTTGAGATATTGAAATTGAAAGCCTTGTTTTATTTTACTGTCTAGAGAAGTTTGCTCGTAAACTTTATGGGTTTTTGTCTGCGTGATTTTTACGTTCGTTCGTTTTTTTTTCTTGATGCTAAACTCGGGTCTCACTTTTTTATTATAAAAGTGATAGGTATTTAGCTAAGAAATTTTCTACAGAATAAAAAAAACTACAGTATTTAAGATAAATACTATACCGATATTTTAATGGGTTTTCATGAAAGTATTATAAAAGTAATTAGCAGAAGCGTCTGGCAAAAGCTATAAACAAACACTAAATATAATAAACAAGAATCTATTTAGATATGATATACTATGAAAGTACTTTTGCATGAAGTTGAATCTTGTCATTATTGCTTCCTTATCCCCCTTTGGGGTTGAAACAGAAAATGAGTCTAAAACTAAATCACTTAATACTCTACGAGGTACAAACAAATCGCGGGCTCGAGGTGGCTCGAGTAGCAAAGCGGTTTTGATTCCAAGATTCGCATTTACAAAGTGAATGTCAAATCCTCAGTTGAGGAGTGCCGCGGAGCAGATAACGCGACCCAGTAGGGTTGCCACTGATCTAAAAAATTATACTGTTTTAATGGGAAACCGTGTGAGAGGCCTAATACTGTTATTAATAGGCGGTTTAAAAACTCTGACACCAGGGTTTATCGGGTCGTTAGTCGATTAGAAAACCCACTCGTTAAGAAGAAGAATTAGATGTTGTCAACTACTTCTTAAAAAAATTACGATAAAAATAATTCAAGTAAATAAAGTATAGGTTTTTTCCAAATGGAAGTGTCTGTTTCTGCCACCAAGCTATTCACAAATTTAATAAAAAAGAACAACGTCTATGGAATTAATAAATCTAGGGAGTTCCCAGAATCCTATAAATATTAGATGTTTTAAGGTGGTAACAGAACAAGAGTTGAAGAAATTAATTGTATCTCAAATACAGACATAATGGATTACAAAATGAAGAATTACTTACTCATTTTACTTTTTATCGGGTCTATTCGCGATAGATTTTGGTGGTAAATCATAGGAATTTACCTGGTTCCCTAGAAGAATTACTTTATGTTGTGTTGTGGCAAATCGTAATATATTCAGGAAAATGACTGTATTTGAGATACAATTTTACATAATTCATTACGAAAAGTGCCGCCACCCCTGCTAAATATAATTACTTATTTTCTCTCACATTATCTTTGGCCTATGTTTTGAATTTCAGCAGCCCTAGAGGTAGTTAGAGGGGGGGGGCGCTGACGCCTCATTATTTAAATATTCTGATGAGCGCGCTAAGCGTCGCGTTGCGTTAGTCGAGCGTTCAGTTTGTGATCACTCTTAGCGATTTCTCGCAATCAGTCTTCTGCTGTGCTACTCATCGAGTTTCTGGATAATAATTAAGACGCTACTAGTCAATAATGAGACGAGAAATCGATTAATACTATTTATTTAATAACCAGTCTGAAAAATTACGAGTTTTTTTATTACTACGCTATTACACTTTGCCTGTCCTGTATAGACTGGAACAATATCGGCAGCTCTTTGATTCTGATACCAACTATGTTAGTCTCCTGATAGACTTTTCATACTGTATCTATCTAACATGAGAATCTTGTTTCAGGTATTGCCCACCAGCTAGCGGGTCTACCAGGCGGCGAGTGGGGGGCGCTTGGTCGTCACTATCCCCCACCACTGCTGCCCGGACCGGCGCATTTTACCCCCCATGTGCTACCGCCACACGCGCAGCCAGTAGTGCCACCACTGCCTAGTCACGATAACGGTGGGAAACATTCGTATCTTTAGACTAAATAGAATCCCAAACTTGTGGGACGTCGACGATCTACACTACATGGTCTTCCTAACTTCAGAACGATGAAAGTCATTATCATAATTTTTCTGTCTTCAGATGTGACATCAGATAACCCGACAACGATGCACGCGCACAGCACGACTAGTCCAGCTACCTCGCGGCCCAGCTCGCCCCAAGACGACGACATCTCCGTCACCGCCTCCAGCAGTCCACCGCCCGACGACCGCCCGGGAGCCTTCACCTCCGTCACCAGATCACGCAAACCTCTACAGCCCTTACCAGCACCAACATCGCTCTTCCACAGCGCTTTAGCAGCTCAACTTTTCCTCAACTCCCCTCTACTTCCAACCCCTCCAGCTTGGTTATACTCACAACTTTACAGCGGATACGACTGGTGGCTCAGACCGCCTCCTCCCCAAGAAGATTCCAATTCTAGTCCAAACAGAGAAGAAGAAGAAGGCTCCACGGCCTCTGGCACGAGTAAGAAACGTCCCGCATCACCGGAATGGAGTGATCAGGGAGTCAGGACTCGGAGCAAATCTCTCATGGCTTCAGAACGACGGCCAGTAGATGTGTGGCGTCCTTACTAAGAACTACAGTGGCAAAATACAGGAATAACAGTGACCATTCGTGTTCGGCTAGTGTACCGTCCTTGTGTGAAGACGATACGATTCTTTACAAAAAAAGACAGTGGTAGATGTCTCGTGTTGGATACGAATTCGATAACATAGCAATTTTGTCAATAGGTGTTTTTACGTTAGATAAATGAATGTGGATCTTGAAATCGTATGTTGAAAGAAATTGTTGACTGTATTATAAGATAATGCAAAGTCTGTAAATAAAGTTACCAAAATTTTGAACTAAGTCTATTTTATAAAGATTTCCAATCAAACCACTATAATATAAATAAAATATATTTATTGTTCCGATTGAGATTAGGCACATCCATCACATCTTGATTTCGATAACAAATCATAGAAATAAAACCATTCGCAATGTGTAAAGGATAAATTATAAAAATCTTGTAAAATTATCAAAGTCTGCATTCACTTTTTATTTGTTTTGCGTCGCCTTTTTTTTTTATTTTCGACACACACAATGCTGCGTTGACGTACACCGATGGTCGACAAAGTCCATGAGCCTCAGCACGCCGTTCCAGACCTCCTGAGCTGTTGATAGTATCTCGTCTTTTGGCAGAAGGAACCTGTGCTCCTTCCCTCGAAGCTCAACCATGTACGAGAAGGGAATCTTGACGGTGCCGTAGCTCCAGTCGATGCTGGTCCCAGCCGCGTAGTACATCAGGTCTTTCGTGCTTCCCACTTTGTAGACTCGGCCGGAGGATTCGAATATTCCCTAGTGACAAATAAGAACCTTAGAGCAGTGATATCTAAATAAAGAAACGTTGTTAATGCAAAAATATTGAACACTGTTGCATAGTTACTGGACTGGAAGCAATTTAGAAACATAAAATATTCTAACACGTAACAGTAAGGTAAACAGGAGTGATATGTAAGGCTGTACAAACTTACCTTAGCCATGGCAGTTCCACCTTCTAGCAGCTCAACATAGTCAGGGCAGGCTTGGCTGCTCTAGCCTCATGGGAATATGACCACCTCCCCGTAGGTGTGGAACGATAGAAATAAACAAACTAGCCTTTGACATGTCAGTTCCACCTTCTAGCAGCTCAACATAGTCAGGGCAGGCTTGGCTGCTGTAGCCCCATGGGAATATGACCACCTCCCTCCCCGTAGGTGTGGAACGATAGAAATAAACAAACTAGCCTTTGACATGTCAGTTCCACCTTCTAGCAGCTCAACATAGTCAGGGCAGGCTTGGCTGCTGTAGCCCCATGGGAATATGACCACCTCCCTCCCTGTAGGTGTGGAACGATAGAAATAAACAAACTAGCCTTTGACATGTCAGTTCCACCTTCTAGCAGCTCAACATAGTCAGGGCAGGCTTGGCTGCTGTAGCCCCATGGGAATATGACCACCTCCCCGTAGGTGTGGAACGATAGAAACAAACAAACTAACCTTTGACATGGCAGTTCCACCTTCTAGCAGCTCAACATAGTCAGGGCAGGCTTGGCTGCTGTAGCCCCATGGGAATATGACCACCTCCCCGTAGCTGTGGAACGACAGAAACACCTTGAACGGTACTTCTGCAGCTAATATAGCATTCTGAAAAAAGAAAATGTTTCTAGATTTTAAAAAAAACAAGTTTGCTTGTTGTGAACACTGTACCTTGGATGATAGACTTGTTCATCATTTTGGTAATATGGATGGAGTTGTTGAGGAGAGTTGACAAATGAACTAATTTTCGTAAAATTAAAATATGTTGCTATTTGCGGTGGGGACGTATAAGAGCTGGTGACGATGATGACGAAAATTAGCATACAGTAAGGTAACTTACCTTGACAGCTTGTGTTTCGGGTTCTGAGAATGGCTCTGGACCTCTGTAAAATATGTTCCCTGGATCGTTGGAAGAACCTTCTTCGCCATTTTCACCCCAGCCAAAACTAAAAAATAAAAACAGCATAAAAAAACTTTTGAATGGAAACATGTCTCTTAGAAAAACGTATTGTGTCTAGGATACGTTGTAGAGGGTTTGTTTTAGGTTCTAGTCTCTCTGGAGAAGAGGTGAGACAGATTGTTTTCACGAAGGATGGCATTCTCCCAAAAGCTTTTAAGGCGCTGGCATATCCACGTGCTGACAGAACAAAGCAGTATATTAATTTATTTCTCTTGGCCATAAGTTAAGGTTTATTAATTCTCTGAATGAATAAGTAAATATTATACCTGAAGTTCCTGTTGAGATCAACCCCGATACACTCGCCGTAATGCGCTCGGTTTTTGCGCCACATTCTGTCGTGAGTGTGTGTGTACTCATAACCGTCTGGATTCAGCACTGGGAGCAAGTACCTAGTGATGACAACAATGGTAGTTTTATATTTATATCAACAGATAAGAGCTAGCTAACCTTTAAAAATGTACAGATAAAAATCAAGAGACATACCAGTCCTTGTTGGTGATACTGGAGGGCAGGTCGTGGAAGGTGCGGACGAGGGCATTCGCGAAGTAGGTGACGACTGCGGCGCTGATCCATTCCCGGGGGTGGATCGCGCCGTCTATCCACACCCCCGAGTTGCCGGTCTTACCGTTGGACACCTTCATCATCTGAAGCAATAATTTATACAACCGCTTTAAAACTAGAATAGATAAGGCCTACTGACAAACTTTAGGGTGGGTGGTGTCTACCTCTTAGCGGTCCACAGTTCACGTGCAACACAATTTCATATAAGCGGTGGTACGAGGGCCCACCTAGATTTTTGTAACCACGTTGTAACTTCCGAACACCCTCCCTCTGGAGTCCGGCGCCAAGCAACTTTCTGTGCTCAAAATCTACGAATGACAGTGCCTTTAAACTTATTAGTGAGTTTGATCTATTTTTGACTCTATCTCGACCACCATTACTCTAGAATGGAGTCACAACAGCTTTCATCAAAAACAAATAAAATAAAACACACTTACAACAATATTTCGTCCCTCAGCAGATTGTCCGATGGTGTGAAGAGTGACCAAGTAAGGGTATTCTCTGGCCAGGTTTTCCATGAAGCTGTAAATTGTGCCCAGTTGGTGGTAACTGTTCCAGTCCATGGAGCCCGCATCTGGAAAAGAAGTCACTGGTGACATGATGATCAATTTCTTCCAAACGAAGAGTAAGTATCAGATAAGTCAATGGAATACTAAATGACTAGAGTAATAGAAATGGTCTCCTTTTATACGAATACAATTGATGCAATAGATAATTTAACCGTTAGCAAAGCTGTTAGTAAGAATAGATTGGTCAAGTTAAAAGTAGAGATAACATAAAAATGAAATTGCTTTAAGGTAGATAACACAAATGAATGGATTTGTGAATGACGAGATTACAATTACCAGAAAAAAAGTCAAATGAGCTTTACTGGTACTATTTGTGACTCATACAACGATATAAATGAGGTAATTATATCATTAGTGAACATAATTGTGGACAAAAACTACGCAGTCAGGAATAATTAACAATTATTATGTGTCGGTTAAATCAGGAAAAGTTAAAGGGGTATAAGTATGAAAGACGTATTAACAAAAATGCAGTAAGAAATAAATTAAATACCTCTTCCACTCGTTGGTTGTGTAATACTCAACAATGTTCTCGTGAGAGCTGCCCCCATATCACGTAATGTCTACACCAAACAAGGCACAAATATCAACAAACGGATCAGTGGGTCTTACGGTAGGAAGGTCTGGTCTTGGACAAGGAACCGCCCTGTTCAGCCGCGATCAAAGGGCCCACGTCACTAATGGCCACGGTGTAAGGGATCTCCCTCTGGTGCAGCAGGCCCACCAGTTGGCTGACGCGAGACCCTTCCACCATCACATCCATCGTGCTATTCTCCTCGTTCCATATGTTGATCACTACAAACAGGCACATTTCTTAATAAGTCGTACGAAACGCACGAGCGATGACTTCTCTCATAAACAATATAAAAAAAACATACTACTGTATTTCATCGCCCGCGCTAAAGTAAACATGAACATCAACGTTTTGGCAGTAAGATTGTTCAGATTATATTCGACTGGTTTGACTGGTTGGTCCTCCTGCCGAGGCTGGGGAGTTTTAAGTCTAGCAATGCTGTACAGCATTTTGACCTTGAACCATTTCATCTTTCTTTCGAGTACACACCTCCCACCGTGTCGAGTGACTTAATGAAGTGTCTTTGACCTTCTTGTGGGAGATGTACTTCCCATACTTGTGTTTTGTTTGCGCTGTTTGGGGCCACTTTGAAGATTTTGAATGATAAAATAAATAAAAATAATAATTTTGTATCGTGCGTGTTCACTTGAATTTGAAGTTAACTGTCAATAATTTATTTTTTCACTTATGACAATGTCATTCTTAAAAGAAGGAAATTAAAAATTGATCGGCATACGCTCGGATAAAATAAATGTGGTGTGCTTGTAAAATAAAAATACTGCAAAAAAAAAAAAAAAAAAAAGGCCTGAGGCGAGGTGAGGAGTGCGGATGGTGAGTGGCTAACATCATTCTGCAAACTTGCCTCATTGCCGCGTTTGTTATGCTGTGCCTCGTTGATAATCGCCTGAGTTTTGTTCCAGTGGGTAAGAATCAACAAAGTTCACCAGTGCTAATAGGCTGTTGAGAATCTCCTCGCTAGTCTCTTTTATTTCTTCTTCAGGTAACTTGAATCTAGAAGAAACAATGATAAGGAAAATACCTTTGAAAATTTCTTTAACTCAAACCTCAGTTTATGTTTGGTTGTAAAACTTTTGGTTGTATAACTGTATGATCTAAGAAGCATTCGTAATTTTCTTTGCCAATACGGTATATTATATTACTCCATGCCCATACGTATAAGCAAACCCGTCTGCTTGTTTAACTATACTTCTACTCAGTAATAGTGTTGCTGTCCTATGGTACCCCAGTGGTACAGAGGGAATTCGTGAAGAGTCTCTATCTGCTCCTATCCTGTGCCTCTCTCTCCGCGTCACTCCAACTCAGCCCGAATGCCCACAGCTCGGCATCGACGGTGCGCTGCCAGATGTGTGCTGGTCTACCCGGCCGTCTGTTGCCACCCGGCCTCCAGGTGAATGCGACCCTGGCGGTGTTCTCCTCTGGTCTTCGAGGGGTGTGACCTATCCACTTCAACTTGCGTTGAGCGACTTCTTGCTTGATCGTGGTTGTGGCATCGCTTCCACAGATCTTCGTTGCTGATGGTGTTTGGCCAAAATATGCGCAGGATGGATCGTAGGCATTTGTTGACGAACACTTGTAGTTTGTTCGTGAGCCCTTTCGACTCCTTCCATGTCTCGCAGCCGAAGAGCAAAACATACATACATACATACATAAAATCACGCCTTTTTCCCTATTGGGGTAGGCAGAGCAAAAACGACCTAAATAAAGGTCATTCCGCCACGTCTGACAAGTTTTGAGGGTTATTATACAGGTGATTATGTATATTGCTATAGTGACAGGTTGTCAGCCCATCGCCTAAATTGCAATACACTGAAACCCTCGATTCCCTTAGCTGATTTTTACAGCATGCACGGGAGGAGATGCAGCTGGCACATTCTATGTTTTTCTATCACTCCCAGTCCAGCATGGAAGAGCAAAACAGACTTCACTATGGAATTAAAGAGGGAAATTTTGATCCGCCGAGTGAGCACATTTGAATCCCAAACCGGTTTTAGCTCTACTCAGTAAGCTTGCTTGAAACTTACCTATGCTTTTTGCTCCTCATCTCGATGAGGTAGCAGTAGGGGATCCCAACTGCGCTATAACACCAGTCGTTACTGGTGCCGGCAGCGCGGTACATCACATCCTTCGACACACCGACCTTGTAAATGGTGCCATTCGTGTTGTAGATCGCCTACAAGAACAAAAATAATTGCATCGCTAGTAGAATAGTAAGGCTCGTATTTATAAAACGATCTCAAGATTGAAAGCAATATTAAGTACGGATTTGACACGCCATTTTGTAATGAAATGCCATTTCTGATACGAACTTAAACTAGCTGTCGATCTCAAGTGCCGTTTATTAATATCAGATGGACCGTATTCTAGTTTTATCATTTTTTGCGAACGAAATTGCGAGATCTGCCCAATTGTAGAGACACGGTAAGGTCATCTCGGTGCCTTCAGGCTGCAGTGTAACCATTGGCCTTCTCAAGCATCGTATATTGTCGCATTTCGTCGACGTAGCAAGTCTTGCTTTCGGTAAGTTTAACCCTCTAGACGTACCCGAGACATAACTGTAGCTCCGTTGAGCAGGCGGATGTAATCCGGGCAAAGATTATCGCTGTGTGCCAGAGGGAAGATGATCACTTCGCCGAAAGCGTGTAGAGTAATGTACACCTTGAAGGATATCTGAGAATGGAGTAGCACGTCCTGAAAAATATACATCAAACTTGCACTTTATTGACAGTTATTAAATTATACCGACCAGTAATCTGGGTAATTATTATTATATTAGCCTAAAGAGTCCCACTGCTGGGCAAAGGCCTCCCCTCTCTCTTTCCAGGCAACACGATCCATGGCTGTTTCCGACCAGTTAGGTTCGAAGTCGACCAGGTCATTCCACCATCACATCCTCGGTCTCCCTCTACGCCGACGTTCTTGTGGGACAAATTCCGTAGCTAGTTTGGCCCACCTCTCGGGATACATTCGGCACACATGGCCAGCCCAGTCCCACTTAAGCCTTGCGGCTTTTTTGCCCACGTCAGTGATTTGCGTTTGGAAGCTGAGTGTGGTGTTCCTATGTGATGTTCATTATATATCTCGGAAAAAAGGTAGCAGACTGCGTCCAGTAGCTTTGTGGATTATCAGGCAGTTTTTTTTTTGTAAACAAATAACATTTATAGGCTGTACTTATAAGTTTTTTCATGATGTACTTAAATCCTGGCTCATATCTGTGTAATATGCCGAGCCGATGAGCCGAGGGCGTGCCGTTGTCGCTTGTCGATCAGATTATACGCGATTATAGAGCAAACAGGCTTTACGCTCAATTCTTGTCAAATAAACTGATATAACGGATTTTTCAATTGATTTATTGATTTAGTACATTTTCGCCCCACGAGGCATGTTTGTTCGTGAAGTCACGCAGGCGTTCCAACTCATCATCATCTCCTTAGCCTTTTCCCGTATTTCACGGGGTCGGCTACCTAATCTAGGGGATTGAACGAGGGTACTGGTTTTTACACAGAGTGACTGCCATCTGACCTCCGCAACCCAGAAGGGAAACCAGACCCAATCCTAGATTAGGCTTTTTGCCAGGATAGTGGCCAACTCAGCTGTCAGTTAGAGTTTTCAAGTCGCCACTGCTTAGCAATGACCTCCGACATAGCTTAACGGCTAACATCAACGATATTAACCGGGACCAACGGCTTAACGTGCCTCCCGAAGCACGGAAATACTCGAGTTGTATACCACTACAGATTACCCATCCATGGCCTGGCCACGGCGATGGTTGTTTAACGTTTATTATCGAAATGAATAATAACCACTTGACTACGGGCGCTTCGCAGGCCTTCCAACTAATACAAGCTAAAACATGATGGTATGTTACCCTTAGAGCGCATGATTCGGGCTCGGAGAAGGCATGTGTGCCTCGGTAGAAGCAGTGGTTAGGATCACCAGAGGACCCTCTCGCGCCCCATGCAACGCTGAAACAATTTTCCAATGTGTGTTCATTAAGGCTTTTTTTTTTGGGATAGACCATTTCCACATTTCCACAACTAGCCACAGGCAAGTAGAAAGATAAAAGTAACTAACTATTATAGCATTTGACCATGATTTGACCAATCCCTTTCCTATGGTCATGGCGACGGAATCAATCTCAAATGCACGACCACGACTCGTATTATTTTACTTCTCTGTTTTCTTTCCTTACCTGAAATTTCTATTGATGTCTACTCCGACGCACTTGCCGCCGAACCAGGCTCGATTTTTGCGCCACATTCGGTTCTTCGTGTGTGAGTACTCGTAACCGTCCGGGTTCACCACGGGACAGAAGTACCTGCATACAAGAATACATCAGCCAATGAACTCTTACACATGAATAGTCATATTCATACAGAATCAGGCTGAAATATGTTTCCAAACGTTGTCAGCACGCGGAAACAAGACAAACCTACGTGAACTGATCATATAGACTTGGAATGATTAGCCCAAAAATTGGAGCCTATACCTAAGGTAATGTCTAAATTAAACGTTGCTTCCTGTTTAGATAGTTACGTTGCTTCCTGTTTGCATATCTACAGTCTCACCCAACCGACGGCTAGATCCTGCTATCAATTTTTTCAAAGTTTATGATTTTCATTTCCGGACACACAGGTTTTTGTTTTTGATATGCAGTTGCTTTTGTAAAATTTTAAATACCAGTCCTTATTCGTGACGCTGGGGGGCAGTTTATTAAAGTTGCGAGCGATGTGGTTAGCAATGTAAGTGTTGACTGCTGGCCCGATCCACTCGCGCGCATGTATGCCCGCATCTATCCACACTCCTGCGTTGTTCGCGTTCCCGTTGGAAATCTTCAGCAACTAACAAAAATAGAAAAGGAATCAGATGTCAGAAGCAGATTGGAATCATAGCGGTCGAGAAATAGACTTCTTATTATTATTATATCTAGCCCATTTGATCCCACTGCTGGGCAAAGGCCTCCCCCGCGGTGTTCTATTCATTGCGGTCTAGCGCCATAGACTTAAACTTCATATTTTTTAATATCATATTTCCTTTTTCGTGCCACCTTGCTGAATTTATTAAAGCACTTCCTACAAGCCAAACTTCATTACGACTAAAATGCAAATCCTAGTTTTCAGCAGACAAGAAAAATGCAGAGTCACTGTGAGAGCCAAAATGTAAGTCTGATGTTTTGAACAGCATCACCGGTCTTCGGGTTTTCGTCTAGTTTCTACTTGAGTTACTCGCAGCCACCAGAGTATATCGTATCGGGTCAATTATGATGAAACACTTGCCTTTATTTCTCTACCTTCCAAGGAGTGTCCGATGACACCAACTGTACACAAGGATGGAAATTTTATTTCCAACTCTTCCATGAACTCGTAAATAACTTTTAGTCTGTGGTAATTTTGCCAGTCCATCTTCATACCCAGTTTAGGATCGTCTGTGAAATAATTAGATATTTTTTAAATAAATACAGCCTGGTAACATAACAAACCTTGAGCATACAAATCAGTTATAAAAAAAATACTAAGAAAAAATTACCCTGAAGTTCTTTTGGTTTCTGCATGTATGGGTATAGTCTTGTAAATACGTTAGAGTTCTTATCATATTCTTTTTCCTGAACCTCTGTTAATTTTTCAGTTTTTGACTCCAGGAAATGCCTAGCGGAGTTTCTAATTAATGGACCAGGTGCTCCAATGAGCTTGAGTCCTTGCAATGTAGGAGAGTAAGTTTGTGTCACCCCTTGGTTTGTAAAGATAGATTTTTGCTCTTCAAGTGATGCTTTTACTAATTTTACTGGCAACTTCTCTCCACTGCGTGCGCTTCCTGACTTAGATTCTGCATTTGACCCTGTTTTTGATCTTGAAATTAGACCCGACCTCTGATTTAGAAGGTTTCTAGAAGTTTCTGGTGAAAACGGTAATTTTGTCGAGGAGAGACCCGAATTTTTCTCAAGAATAGATGCAGCCGATTTCTCAGGAGGTATGTATCTGTATGCGATTGGTGATTCTATACGTCTTAATTTGTTTGTCTTTTCAGTTTGAGTATAGTGTCGGGCAATAGGAGGTCGCGCAGTTGATGTCGTCGGAGAGGGTAATAGTATAATACTCTGTGTCGTCGGAGACAGTGGGCTTTTGCTGAACTTCGACGGGTACTCATGAACGCATCCCTTTTCGCAGATATACCCTTTTGGCTCCTCGCTGAGTATAAAGTACTTGACAGAATGCGCCTGGTCCGGTCCAGTCACAGTCACAGGAACTATCACCTTAGTCTCGCTTCGACGTTTTGATACTTTTTCATTCGTCATTTAGAGATTGGCGACAGTACGTAAAGGAATATCCCGCGTTAGTTTCCAGGCAAATTTAATATTAAACAGCTTTTAAGCCGCTCTAATGGATCATTAACAAAATGGTTTGTCGATATTCGATTTTGTTGCTTTTGAAACTTCACTTCAAGCTTTAAAATCGCTAATATTTAATCACCTATATTTCAATAATAATACTGTTAACGTTACTGTTTACCAACATTATTGTTAAAATGGGCTTTACGTGTTTTAGGAACATTTTATAAACATTTTTCAATATTTTTATGATTTGTGGCAAGTATAAATAAAAATAAATCTTTTTGTGTGGAAGTTTTGATTGGTTTTGATCACAGAGTACTATACTATTAGTTTTGATTATTGTTTACCCAACTGACATCAAAAGACATAAATGACAATGACAAGCAATTATTTTAAAAGATGTTCAGACAGATAGTCCAGGATCCGAAGAGAGGTCGAACTTCACTGATCTGTTTACAGGTTTACAGTTGAAAAGTACATGAATGCAGGTATTATTTATTAACAAATATGCCTCAAGCGTCTTGCCTATCAAAATATGTTCAAGGATATAAATATATATTTTTTATTGAAAATATCCTTTCGATTGAGGTATATCACTACATAGTATAAAACAAAGTCGCTTCCCGCTGTCTGTATGTATGTCTGTATGCTTAAATCTTTAAAACTACTTAACGGATTTTGATGCGGTTTTTTTAATAGATTAAGTGTTTCAAGAGGAAGGTTTATAAGTATAACACATCACTACATAGTATAAAACAAAGTCGCTTCCCGCTGTCTGTATGTATGTATGTCTGTATGCTTAAATCTTTAAAACTACTCAACGGATTTAGATGCGTTTTTTTTTAATAAATTAAGTGTTTCAAGAGGAAGGTTTATATGTATAACACATGCATAATATAGTAGAGAAACACTGATAATTTTAGAGGTTTCTAATGCTATGTCGTAAATAAATTCATTTTTTTGCGCTTACATTGCAAACGCTGGCTAAACCCTACGAGATAGATCAAAATAATGTACTACAATATTGTACACCTTTATAAGGTCAACAAAAAAGTCCGCGATGGTATATGTCTATCTCTTAGGGATAACTCACAATAACCATTTTTATTCTTTACTTTTTACGAAAAATAATGGCTTATTTACGAAGCGATTTTAACAATTTACAACATTAATCCTTATCCAAATAAACACATTTGGATGCTAATACATTAAATGTAGATTATAATAGTCCTTTACACTATATAATTTCGATCAAAACTTTAGAAGATATCAAACGTATAAACTTTCGCACTCTCGCCCGCCGCCCGCACTGATGACTGGATTTATCGAGTTTTATAGAAATAAATTTAAAAAATTAAGTGTCAGTTTTTTGCTTGAAAACGTTTCAGAAGACAAACAACTTACCTAATATAATAAACATACACGTATATCAATACAAACGGTACTTACACATTGTATTTTTTTTTTCTAAAAATGTATATTGTGGTCGATTTGCGGGTAATATCCTCGAAGGTAATTGACAATGACAAATTAATTATTAAAGATTTTTTGACATACTTCATGTCTTCGGCAAATTTTGTTTACCCGTGCGAAGCCGGGGCGGGCCGCTAGTGCATAATATAGTAGAGAAACACTGATAATTTAGGAGGTTTCTAATGCTATGTCATAAATGAATTCATTTTTTTGCGCTTACATTGCAAACGCTGGCTAAACTCTACGAGATAGATCAAAAAAATGTACTACAATATTATACACCTTCATAAGGTCAACAAAAAAGTCCGCGATGGTATATGTCTATCTCTTAGGGATAACTCACAATAACCATTTTTATTCTTTACTTTTTACGAAAAATAATGGCTTATTTACGAAGCGATTTTAACAATTTACAACATTAATTCTTATCCAAATAAACAAATTTGGAAGCTAATACATCAAATGTAGATTATAATTGTCCTTTTCACTATATAATTTCGATCAACACTTTAGAAGATATCAAACGTATAAACTTACGCGAAATCAAAAAATATGACGCGCGGGCCGCGCGGCCGGTTGATCGGCGCTCTCGCCCGCCGCCCGCACTGATGACTGGATTTATCGAGTTTCATAGAAATAAATTTAAAAAATTAAGTGTCAGTTTTTTGCTTGAAAACGTTTCAGAAGACAAACAACTTACTTAATATAATAAACAGACAGGTATATCAATACAAACGGTACTTACACATTGTTATTTTTTTCCCTAAAAATGTGTATGGAGTCGATTTGCGGGTAATATCCTCGAAGGTTATTGACAATGACAAATTAATTATTATAGATTTTTTGACACACTTCATGTCTTCGGCCAATTGTGTTTACCCGTGCGAAGCCGGGGCGGGCCGCTAGTTTGATGATAAATAATACATGCTTTCATGTACTTTTCAAGTGGTAAAAAGATCGGTGAAGGTCGACCTCTCTTGGGATCTTTAGACTAAGACAGAAGAGGTCAAAAACAAAACCAGAGATAGAAAAAAACAAGAAAAGGTAAAATGACACATTGATTGATGTTGATGAATACTGAAGACATTAAAATAAAATTACACTGAAAAGGAAAATATTCAAACTGAAGACTTTTTAAACTGGATTTGATCATAAGAAATATACACTAAAGACGTTATTTTTGAAACGAACAACGGAAGAACAAATACTGATGACTAGGCTGCATGGGCTCAAGCTCTTCGCCTTCCCTTTTATTATGGGAAAACATTAAAAAAAAAAAAAAATGAATAGTAGACAATTGAAGACAACGTCAAGTTGTCAGAATTAACGCAAACGTCATATTGTCAGGACCTTTTAAAGTGGGGCGTTTCAAACACAATCAAAATTAAATGTTTAGCTCACGAATTAGTTGAAAATTAACAGTTAATAGTTTCCGAAACAAGGTGGCAAAAAGGGAATACGGAAGGTTTAAGATATGGAATGTGAAATTTTTAAAGGACGGCCAAAAAAACTACCTAAAAGGTTTAGATATAAAGGGCGGTAAGACCAACTTGATTTTTTACTTACACGTTACACAAATACAATCACGCGTGTTTTCCTTACGGGTCACACAAAGACGAAGACAAAGACGTAATTGTATAGCTGTAGTGACGTGTTATCAGCCCAGTGTAGCTCTTATTTATTATTACCTCCATGAGCTCTTATAACAAGGGTGGAAAGAGAAACATCTGAAACATTCTATATTTTTCATCACCCTCAGTCCAGCTCCTGGTACGTGCGCTTGTTATACGCACGTGTAGTACGTTACAACTAAGTCCAACATACCTATGTAACACGAATTTTATGTCTATGCTATGTTTCTTTTATGAGTATTATTCTACAGCAATACACATCTGCAATGAACAAGAGCAAGAAATGGAGGTACTCGTGGAAGGTACTCGCTGCACCCAGGTCGAGAAACTTTTGAAAGATCGAGAAATACCGTTCCATGTCGTCGGTTATGATGATGGACCAATCCAGATTCCGAGGGCCAAGAGTCCAAGGGGGCCAAAAACAGTGCCTAATACCTCTTCACTATTAATGAGTAAATCGTGGAAACCTATTAGAGGTAAATGTAAATGGCGATAGTACTCTCCTAACTCATAATACTTTCAGAGATGCCGTCTAATCTCGAGATCAATCATGTATCTGTGCGGGACTTATATTCAGTGGCCGAGTGTTTGCGCAACAATCTTTTTTCCTTCGATCTTTGATGGCTGATTGATGAGTTTACTTTTCACTTCAGCCTAGGCCATTGGTGACCAAGCTGGGTCGAGAATAGAACGATTCAAACACCACGACACGTATCAGAGAAACATTGCTGCCGATTGGGTTATAGAACCAACTTAACTTATTTCAGTTTAGTCCTGTCACTTTCCATCTCGAGCGAACAGAAAAGGATGGTAATACAGACGGACTTATTTTAAACCTGTCACATAGATCGAATGCACGAAATGAAACGCATTTTAGTCGGGACCCTTTCACATCACAACTTAATTTGACTTATTTTGAGCGTTATACGTCAGTTTGATACAATTATAATCAGCCGTTGTGTTGCTGTCTCTGTTTTATTCAAATTTTAGAAAGTGACAGGACTAAAGTTAGATTAGTTAAGTTGAAGCTATTTACGAATCGAGGCCATTGCCTCAAGCAAGCAGCAGCAAACAAAATTGCCGTAGAAGGGTGGTCGCTTAACTCGCAAATAAGGGGGCTCTTGCTCAACCTTGCTAATTCTTATGTGGGTTAGGTCTTCGTCTCCCTATCTCCACTAAAAACTGAGTAAAAACCTGAAAATCCCTCTCGGTCAGAGGCAACTTAAGCTAACAAGTTGTTAAGAGACCCGTCGTTCCGGGACCATCGCTGAATCCAAAAATCGTCTTAGCACTTTGATATTTTACTGCTTGTGCCTGAAATCCAAGTTATAATATGCAAAATCCAAGTTATAATATGCACGTTTTTCAGTTATCTTTCTTTGACAACAATTTGACAACAATTGATATGCAGTCGCTGAATACAGTTTACAATATAATTTTTCAGGCATTCCAGCTCGTCTTTCGATTATGGATTGGAACGATTACTATACGTACGACATCATATACAAATGGATGGATGACATTGAGAGAATGTACCCAGCGACGTGCACTGTTAGTGCTATAGGAAAATCTGTGGAAGGAAGACCTATTAAGGTGATTTACACTCATTTTACTTTTTATCGGGTCTATTCGCGATAGATTTCATCATAGGAATTTACCTGGTTCCCGACGTTTCAACAATGTTTCAATTGTCGTGGTCGCGGGTCGACTGAAGATCCAGCGAGATGTCATCAGGGCGATGGGCAGCTAGATGTTACACTACCCACAAATTGTTTTAATAATTTTTATTGTTCGTAAACACTAGGCCAAAATCTATCGCGAATAGACCCGATAAAAAGTAAAATGACTATTAAGGTGAGTTATAGACATAAATAATTGGCACGAACTGAACTTATGTTCTGAATGTAGTAGTACTACTGATGTAGCATTTCTGGTGGGCTTATACAACGTGTAACATAAAGGGGACATGTGCGTCGAGATATGTGTTAATCTATCTACACATGGAACTGAACAACTTTCCCTAACGAACATAGGTCGAAATACGAAAAAATAAATTTGTCTTCCCATACTAAATGCGCTATCATGCTGTTGTATTTGATATGGAAGGTCAATTTATTTTTCTTTTTTCGATCTATGTTTCTTAGGGAAAGTTGATCAGTTTCATGGATAGATTCACACATTTCTCGATGCATATATATACCCTTTCTGTTACACGTTGTATACCGGGTGTAAGGGACAGCGTCCCGCAAACTTATAGGGGTTGCTCAGTCAACGATACTGAACAACTATCACCAGGTTTTTTTTTCAGGAAATGAAAAAAAAATTGCTTTTCCATACAAATTGTCTGATCGAGCTGGTCATTTTGTATGAAAAACCATTTTTTTTTCATTTCCTGAAAAAAAATCCTGGTGGTAGTTGTTCAGTATCGTTGACTGAGCAACCCCTATAAGTTTGCGGGACGCTGTCCCTTACACCCCGTATATGGTTGTGGGCATAATTATGTGGTTTAATAAACGAAAGATAAGACTCGATGCATAAGGAAAATCTAAGCAACTTAGTAAAATTACAAGTACATATCCACGGCAATATGCAGACGTATAGTTCGATAATAAAACCTAGGTATTTCGTGTTGATTGAAGAACTGATTATGTTTGCCAGTTCAATGAGAAAAAGAATTATGTCATCATAGACTATTCTGGTTTTTATACTCCATCTACTGCAGATGCTGAAAATATCGAACAGCGATGCTAGTAACAGTGGCATATGGATTGATGGATGCACGCAACCATATACGGGGTGTAAGGGACAGCGTCCCGCAAACTTATAGGGGTTGCTCAGTCAACGATACTGAACAACTACCACCAGGATTTTTTTTCAGGAAATGAAAAAAAATGGTTTTTCATACAAAATGACCAGCTCGATCAGACAATTTGTATGGAAAAGCAATTTTTTTTTTCATTTCCTGAAAAAAAAACCTGGTGATAGTTGTTCAGTATCGTTGACTGAGCAACCCCTATAAGTTTGCGGGACGCTGTCCCTTACACCCGGTATACAACGTGTAACAGAAAGGGTATATATATGCATCGAGAAATGTGTGAATCTATCCATGAAACTGATCAACTTTCCCTAAGAAACATAGATCGAAAAAAGAAAAAATAAATTGACCTTCCATATCAAATACAACAGCATGATAGCGCATTTAGTATGGGAAGACAAATTTATTTTTTCGTATTTCGACCTATGTTCGTTAGGGAAAGTTGTTCAGTTCCATGTGTAGATAGATTAACACATATCTCGACGCACATGTCCCCTTTATGTTACACGTTGTATAAGCCCACCAGAAATGCTACATCAGTAGTACTACTACATTCAGAACATAAGTTCAGTTCGTGCCAATTATTTATGTCTATAACTCACCTTAATAGTCATTTTACTTTTTATCGGGTCTATTCGCGATAGATTTTGGCCTAGTGTTTACGAACAATAAAAATTATTAAAACAATTTGTGGGTAGTGTAACATCTAGCTGCCCATCGCCCTGATGACATCTCGCTGGATCTTCAGTCGACCCGCGACCACGACAATTGAAACATTGTTGAAACGTCGGGAACCAGGTAAATTCCTATGATGAAATCTATCGCGAATAGACCCGATAAAAAGTAAAATGAGTGTAAATCACCTTAATAGGTCTTCCTTCCACAGATTTTCCTATAGCACTAACAGTGCACGTCGCTGGGTACATTCTCTCAATGTCATCCATCCATTTGTATATGATGTCGTACGTATAGTAATCGTTCCAATCCATAATCGAAAGACGAGCTGGAATGCCTGAAAAATTATATTGTAAACTGTATTCAGCGACTGCATATCAATTGTTGTCAAATTGTTGTCAAAGAAAGATAACTGAAAAACGTGCATATTATAACTTGGATTTTGCATATTATAACTTGGATTTCAGGCACAAGCAGTAAAATATCAAAGTGCTAAGACGATTTTTGGATTCAGCGATGGTCCCGGAACGACGGGTCTCTTAACAACTTGTTAGCTTAAGTTGCCTCTGACCGAGAGGGATTTTCAGGTTTTTACTCAGTTTTTAGTGGAGATAGGGAGACGAAGACCTAACCCACATAAGAATTAGCAAGGTTGAGCAAGAGCCCCCTTATTTGCGAGTTAAGCGACCACCCTTCTACGGCAATTTTGTTTGCTGCTGCTTGCTTGAGGCAATGGCCTCGATTCGTAAATAGCTTCAACTTAACTAATCTAACTTTAGTCCTGTCACTTTCTAAAATTTGAATAAAACAGAGACAGCAACACAACGGCTGATTATAATTGTATCAAACTGACGTATAACGCTCAAAATAAGTCAAATTAAGTTGTGATGTGAAAGGGTCCCGACTAAAATGCGTTTCATTTCGTGCATTCGATCTATGTGACAGGTTTAAAATAAGTCCGTCTGTATTACCATCCTTTTCTGTTCGCTCGAGATGGAAAGTGACAGGACTAAACTGAAATAAGTTAAGTTGGTTCTATAACCCAATCGGCAGCAATGTTTCTCTGATACGTGTCGTGGTGTTTGAATCGTTCTATTCTCGACCCAGCTTGGTCACAATGGCCTAGGCTGAAGTGAAAAGTAAACTCATCAATCAGCCATCAAAGATCGAAGGAAAAAGATTGTTGCGCAAACACTCGGCCACTGAATATAAGTCCCGCACAGATACATGATTGATCTCGAGATTAGACGGCATCTCTGAAAGTATTATGAGTTAGGAGAGTACTATCGCCATTTACATTTACCTCTAATAGGTTTCCACGATTTACTCATTAATAGTGAAGAGGTATTAGGCACTGTTTTTGGCCCCCTTGGACTCTTGGCCCTCGGAATCTGGATTGGTCCATCATCATAACCGACGACATGGAACGGTATTTCTCGATCTTTCAAAAGTTTCTCGACCTGGGTGCAGCGAGTACCTTCCACGAGTACCTCCATTTCTTGCTCTTGTTCATTGCAGATGTGTATTGCTGTAGAATAATACTCATAAAAGAAACATAGCATAGACATAAAATTCGTGTTACATAGGTATGTTGGACTTAGTTGTAACGTACTACACGTGCGTATAACAAGCGCACGTACCAGGAGCTGGACTGAGGGTGATGAAAAATATAGAATGTTTCAGATGTTTCTCTTTCCACCCTTGTTATAAGAGCTCATGGAGGTAATAATAAATAAGAGCTACACTGGGCTGATAACACGTCACTACAGCTATACAATTACGTCTTTGTCTTCGTCTTTGTGTGACCCGTAAGGAAAACACGCGTGATTGTATAGCTGTAGTGACGTGTTATCAGCCCAGTGTAGCTCTTATTTATTATTACCTCCATGAGCTCTTATAACAAGGGTGGAAAGAGAAACATCTTGAAACATTCTATATTTTTCATCACCCTCAGTCCAGCTCCTGGTACGTGCGCTTGTTATACGCACGTGTAGTACGTTACAACTAAGTCCAACATACCTATGTAACACGAATTTTATGTCTATGCTATGTTTCTTTTATGAGTATTATTCTACAGCAATACACATCTGCAATGAACAAGAGCAAGAAATGGAGGTACTCGTGGAAGGTACTCGCTGCACCCAGGTCGAGAAACTTTTGAAAGATCGAGAAATACCGTTCCATGTCGTCGGTTATGATGATGGACCAATCCAGATTCCGAGGGCCAAGAGTCCAAGGGGGCCAAAAACAGTGCCTAATACCTCTTCACTATTAATGAGTAAATCGTGGAAACCTATTAGAGGTAAATGTAAATGGCGATAGTACTCTCCTAACTCATAATACTTCAGAGATGCCGTCTAATCTCGAGATCAATCATGTATCTGTGCGGGACTTATATTCAGTGGCCGAGTGTTTGCGCAACAATCTTTTTTCCTTCGATCTTTGATGGCTGATTGATGAGTTTACTTTTCACTTCAGCCTAGGCCATTGGTGACCAAGCTGGGTCGAGAATAGAACGATTCAAACACCACGACACGTATCAGAGAAACATTGCTGCCGATTGGGTTATAGAACCAACTTAACTTATTTCAGTTTAGTCCTGTCACTTTCCATCTCGAGCGAACAGAAAAGGATGGTAATACAGACGGACTTATTTTAAACCTGTCACATAGATCGAATGCACGAAATGAAACGCATTTTAGTCGGGACCCTTTCACATCACAACTTAATTTGACTTATTTTGAGCGTTATACGTCAGTTTGATACAATTATAATCAGCCGTTGTGTTGCTGTCTCTGTTTTATTCAAATTTTAGAAAGTGACAGACTAAAGTTAGATTAGTTAAGTTGAAGCTATTACGAATCGAGGCCATTGCCTCAAGCAAGCAGCAGCAAACAAAATTGCCGTAGAAGGGTGGTCGCTTAACTCGCAAATAAGGGGGCTCTTGCTCAACCTTGCTAATTCTTATGTGGGTTAGGTCTTCGTCTCCCTATCTCCACTAAAAACTGAGTAAAAACCTGAAAATCCCTCTCGGTCAGAGGCAACTTAAGCTAACAAGTTGTTAAGAGACCCGTCGTTCCGGGACCATCGCTGAATCCAAAAATCGTCTTAGCACTTTGATATTTTACTGCTTGTGCCTGAAATCCAAGTTATAATATGCAAAATCCAAGTTATAATATGCACGTTTTTCAGTTATCTTTCTTTGACAACAATTTGACAACAATTGATATGCAGTCGCTGAATACAGTTTACAATATAATTTTTCAGGCATTCCAGCTCGTCTTTCGATTATGGATTGGAACGATTACTATACGTACGACATCATATACAAATGGATGGATGACATTGAGAGAATGTACCCAGCGACGTGCACTGTTAGTGCTATAGGAAAATCTGTGGAAGGAAGACCTATTAAGGTGATTTACACTCATTTTACTTTTTATCGGGTCTATTCGCGATAGATTTCATCATAGGAATTTACCTGGTTCCCGACGTTTCAACAATGTTTCAATTGTCGTGGTCGCGGGTCGACTGAAGATCCAGCGAGATGTCATCAGGGCGATGGGCAGCTAGATGTTACACTACCCACAAATTGTTTTAATAATTTTTATTGTTCGTAAACACTAGGCCAAAATCTATCGCGAATAGACCCGATAAAAAGTAAAATGACTATTAAGGTGAGTTATAGACATAAATAATTGGCACGAACTGAACTTATGTTCTGAATGTAGTAGTACTACTGATGTAGCATTTCTGGTGGGCTTATACAACGTGTAACATAAAGGGGACATGTGCGTCGAGATATGTGTTAATCTATCTACACATGGAACTGAACAACTTTCCCTAACGAACATAGGTCGAAATACGAAAAAATAATTTGTCTTCCCATACTAAATGCGCTATCATGCTGTTGTATTTGATATGGAAGGTCAATTTATTTTTCTTTTTTCGATCTATGTTTCTTAGGGAAAGTTGATCAGTTTCATGGATAGATTCACACATTTCTCGATGCATATATATACCCTTTCTGTTACACGTTGTATACCGGGTGTAAGGGACAGCGTCCCGCAAACTTATAGGGGTTGCTCAGTCAACGATACTGAACAACTATCACCAGGTTTTTTTTTCAGGAAATGAAAAAAAAAATTGCTTTTCCATACAAATTGTCTGATCGAGCTGGTCATTTTGTATGAAAAACCATTTTTTTTTTCATTTCCTGAAAAAAAATCCTGGTGGTAGTTGTTCAGTATCGTTGACTGAGCAACCCCTATAAGTTTGCGGGACGCTGTCCCTTACACCCCGTATATGGTTGCGTGCATCCATCAATCCATATGCCACTGTTACTAGCATCGCTGTTCGATATTTTCAGCATCTGCAGTAGATGGAGTATAAAAACCAGAATAGTCTATGATGACATAATTCTTTTTCTCATTGAACTGGCAAACATAATCAGTTCTTCAATCAACACGAAATACCTAGGTTTTATTATCGAACTATACGTCTGCATATTGCCGTGGATATGTACTTGTAATTTTACTAAGTTGCTTAGATTTTCCTTATGCATCGAGTCTTATCTTTCGTTTATTAAACCACATAATTATGCCCACAACCATATACGGGGTGTAAGGGACAGCGTCCCGCAAACTTATAGGGGTTGCTCAGTCAACGATACTGAACAACTACCACCAGGATTTTTTTTCAGGAAATGAAAAAAAAATGGTTTTTCATACAAAATGACCAGCTCGATCAGACAATTTGTATGGAAAAGCAATTTTTTTTTTCATTTCCTGAAAAAAAAACCTGGTGATAGTTGTTCAGTATCGTTGACTGAGCAACCCCTATAAGTTTGCGGGACGCTGTCCCTTACACCCGGTATACAACGTGTAACAGAAAGGGTATATATATGCATCGAGAAATGTGTGAATCTATCCATGAAACTGATCAACTTTCCCTAAGAAACATAGATCGAAAAAAGAAAAATATAATTGACCTTCCATATCAAATACAACAGCATGATAGCGCATTTAGTATGGGAAGACAATTTATTTTTTCGTATTTCGACCTATGTTCGTTAGGGAAAGTTGTTCAGTTCCATGTGTAGATAGATTAACACATATCTCGACGCACATGTCCCCTTTATGTTACACGGTTGTATAAGCCCACCAGAAATGCTACATCAGTAGTACTACTACATTCAGAACATAAGTTCAGTTCGTGCCAATTATTTATGTCTATAACTC